>OZ018323.1:148235571-148416233 GCA_963969495.1 Ceratothoa steindachneri
AACAATGAGTAGAAAACAGTAACAAACATAGCATATGAAGACGGTAAAAATATAGCAAAAAAAAGCAATGGAATGGATGGAAAGCTAAGAAAAATAAATGAGCTGGAAGGAGTCCTAAATTATACTGAGCTCAGTATTAGAACGAGTAGGCAAGGCAAGTAAACCAATTGGGGGTTCTCGGCGGTTTATAGATTTAGGAGCGGCAACAATTTTAGATATGTATTTGTTGAATTTGTGTTGCCCTTCAGAACTATTATAATTATCAATAAGAATCGACTCAGCTATGGCTTTCAATATAATTGCTAGAGTTATAATTTTTGCATTGTTAAAATCCTTTCTATATTATGTCTTCATGTCCACAAATGGAGTGGATGAAAGCGAATCTCTTATGATATTTAAGCGATGTTCCTCGATTTTGTGGTCAATGACGTGGTCAAAACCATTTAATGACGTGATTTGCGACGTTATTTATTCCACTTCTGCGATCATCAATCACTTGCGGCCAGACTCGGTGATTAATCAATTGTGTCCCTGTAAGGTTTTATTCGCCAATTAAATATTGTGGATTTCGTATTTTCATTTCAAGGTGTGGGTGGCATACTGTTCGCAAATTTATCTTTATTCTTCCATATGATTTAAATAGGCCCTAAAGTCATCTTATCCCTTTTAAAGGTTAAAATTTATCTGAAAAGTTCTCAATCCGGTTCGACTTGGAGACGTCTAATACTCCTCCAATGTTCCCTTGCTCCAAGTAGTCATGTCATAATTTATGCTGACTTTCGTTCATAGAATGATGAAAAGTGTTAGGGGGTATTAACTAGATAGGACATTTACCAATAAATTAAGTTTTGTGAAATTTCGGGAGATATCGCGCCGAAAATTTTTGACATGGTTTTGTTGTTTCGAAGCTCTTTAATACAAGGTTACCAAATTCCCGAAATGTCGCTTTTCCCCCGAGCTTATTTACTATTTAGCTCTTTATATTTATTTAATTTGCAATCATAGATACCACAAAAATATTCGCATTAACAATTGACGATATTTTTTTTCATTTCTATCGCTAAAATTTATATTTCACCCTAAGATGTGAAGGAAAATATTATCAGTTGGCAACACAGCGCAGAAAGGCATAGCTGCAATCATCTAAGGCTATTTGAGGACTTGTAAAACAAATAATTATATCGTAGTTAACTTTTACCCAAAACATTTTGAAAATGTGATACGATTACTTGGGGCCAAGTACTTCAACCGTATGTAATACGATTTCAAACGTTTTCGTTTATATTTTTCGGAGTTTTAGTTCTTCCTAGGTGGTTTTAGATGGCAATTCCAATTAAAAAAAAAAGATACATATGTCTGTTTTTTTTATCGGGAGATTTTATTCGTTTTAAATAAGCCCCTAAAAATTATCTAGCTTATAAGTGGTCAGAATTCAGCCGGGCAGATATTCGCTATGCTCTCATAAATTTCGCATAGATATTTTATATAAATGTGTCTGGAAAGTTTTGTGAATGGCTCGTAATTAATGCTATGTGTGAAATTGAAATGGATAAGAAATTTCACTTTCTACTTCCTATTCCTCCTACGGTGCTATACCTTTTTCATTTCCCTCGTCCAGACCGTAATTAATTAACAAGTATCCTAACAACATGAATTCCCTCCTAAAGAGAGCGGATAGGACGTGTTTTTTATTGTAACATTTATGGAGCTTCGTCATGCATGAATTAAAAGTGTCGTCAGTGCAGCTTTATTATCTTCGGAATCTGTCAATTTTAGGTCTTCCTGAAATCATGACTTCCGATCTGGGAAAAACAATATTTACTCCACTTGGACGTTTTAACATTTTCGCTATGAGCTGTAGAAGTTCCAAAATCCCTGACTTTGGGGGTCTCCTTGGGTAAACTGTGGATCGCTTAGATGGTACAGGATGGTACTAATAAATAAAAATGAGGGTTTTATTTTCTAAATGGCTTCCATTAACTTTACTGTCAGACAGATCCCCTATTCAGATAAATTTGATCTTTTAAATCAATTGTGTGTGGGGGGGATGGGGGGTAGCTTTCAAACGCCGAGTGAATGAAAATTTAATTTTTAACCATTCACTACCACCCCATTAGCCGTTTATGTCTAAACGAAGGTTACAAACACAATTTATTATTCACATCGTCCTCAATCTAACACCGCGCCCTGCATCTTACTCGTTATCATAAATCCGTAGGTGTTGGGGAAGGATTTCTTTAAGCGTTTATGCGGTTCTTTCGAAGAGTTCTTGGAAGTGTGGATAATGTTCCATTTGTGGGATTGAGGAGTTCATTGCTACCATCTTCCTCACTTCCGTCGTAGCACTTCCCGTACTCCCAATACTTCCTCTTTTCCGCATTAACTTTACTACAAAGGTTGTTTCCTTGGATCCAGGACAATTGACCGCGGCCAACTGGCTACTGACCCAACCCAAAATAATTGCAAGGGGAAATTTAAAGTCATGAAATCTGGCCAATTTTCTACTGCGAGTTGACCGAGGTCACTTGACCCAGCCCCATTACCCTTTGTTAGCCACGTCTTACCTGTGGAATATATTAATACTATTACTAGCTGATTTATCACAAAAAAAACAACAACAAACACGGGGTGTAATACTTCTTAGAGGTCATTTACACCGCCTGAGATTTCACCCCGAAGGTGTAACATAGCCATGCTGAACTTGACATTCGGAGGATTGCGAGAATTGAGGTCATGCAGAGGGAGAGTTGCGCGTACTATAGGTACTGGACGCTTAAAGTAGACCCTTTCATATCTCGGGCTGTGTAAACTCTCTCACACTTTCCCTTTCCACATTTTTGAATGTGGACTGATCTGCTGCTTTCTGTTACACACTCCTCCTCTCCCTCGATGCCTTCAATCGTGCCTTACAGACCCATATATTTCTCCAAAATTTCCTTCGTTCGTAGACAAGTGCTTTGCCGAGGCGCCTGGCATTCGAAGAGCGCCATGCAAAAGTATTCCCTATTATTTTCTTTATGAACTTTAAAATAAAGTTGCTCTATATAATTTAACTCCCATAGATCCCCATAAATGCTCCATTAGAATCTTAAGCTACGAGTGTGCAAGACTCGGGCTCTCTCTTATTCATTATTTTTAAAAATCTATTAGAAATAGGGGCGCAAATAAAGGTGTGTAATGCCTTATGTGGTGCAAATAAAGGTGTGAAATACCTTATGTGGCGCAAATAAAGGTGTGAAATGCCTTATGTGGTGCAAATAAAGGTGTGAAATGCCTTATGTGGCGCAAATAAAGGTGTGAAATGGCTTATGTGGTGCAAATAAAGGTGTGAAATGCCTTAGGTGGCGCAGGTAAAGGTGTGAAATGGCTTATGTGGCGCAAATAAAGGTGTGAAATGGCTTATGTGGCGCAAATAAAGGTGTGAAATGCCTTATGTGGCGCAAAATAAAGGTGTGAAATGGCTTATGTGGCGCAAATAAAGGTGTGAAATGCCTTATGTGGCGCAAATGAAGGTGTGAAATGCCTAATGTGGCGCAAATAAAGGTGTGAAATCCCTTATGTTCCGCAAATAAAGGTGTGAAATAGCTTATGTGGCGCAAATAAAAGTGGGAAAGGCGTTATGTGGCACAAATAAAGTTGGAAAAGGCGTTATGTGGCACAAATAAAGGTGGGAAAGGCGTCATGTGGCACAAATATAGGTGGGGAATGCTTTATGCGGCGTAGAGATGGAGAATACCTTATGTGGCCGGCTGGACCCCAAAAGTTACGCTTGCTTGTTATTCCCTATCGTTTTTTCCAAAGCAACAATTGATTGTTACATAAAGAGGAAATATTTATCTCTTGAAGCACGAACATTATTGCTACACAGACTGGCTGAACCAGTTCGGGTTGACTTAATTTATCGTTGTCACCATAAAGATTACCACTCGTCGCTTCAAAGATTCCCGCTCTACACATGCTTGGTAGCCCCCCGCCCAATAAATCCAGTTTGGTTCTTTGGTGGGTATTATTTTGAAAGTGCTGCTTGTGTGGAGAAAGAGGAAGTAAATATATGTCCACCCTAATGCACCTCATTACAAGCCATATACGACGAGATAATTTTATTTATAATCACCACAGATTTAATTTCTCAGGGCGGTATCGTTCTCCATATCCTTACTAGGCATTGGCTAGCGTCGGACATTCTTATGTCGTTACCATTCGGTATTAGTAGCGGGAAAAAAATGATACTTTACTAATAATACGTTGGCGGGACATATTTATCTATATTCTATACGTTCGAACAGTCAGAAACACTTGAATTGTATATTTTTTTCCATTGAATAATCTCAGATATTCTTGTACCTATGGTTTCTATGGCTATGGAATTTAGGTTAACGCTATGGTTAGTCTATGTGATTTCTATGAATACCGAAATTCGGTTGATTTTTTTACCGCTATGCCATAGAAAACATAGTCTATATTTTTCTTATTGCTACGAAAATTCGGTGGATTTATATAACGCTATGCTTAAGCTATGTGGTCTCCATGGCTACGAAAATTCGGCTGATTTATTTAGCGTAATGCATAGGCCATGTGGTCTCCATGGCTACGGAAACTCGGTTCATTCATTTAACGTCTAGCATAGGCTATGTAGTCTCCATGGTTACGGAAATTCCGTTGAATCATTTAACGCCATGCGTAGGCTGAGAGGCCTTGCACATATGAGCACTCTGAATATTAATTATGTTGGGTTTTATTGAATAAATGTCATATATCAGACATAACTTTAAATAGAATAATGTCCATAAAAAAATCCCAGAAGGAGTGAAAAATAGAGGAAAAGATTGAAATTATTTTTAGGTATTCACAATTTTCTCACTCGTTCGAAACTGTGCGAATAGGCCGGCCAATTTTTAAGCAAGCTTAGTTCTATCATTTCTTTTCTTATTCGTTTACTTAAGTTCTTATATTTTCTGTGTTCGCGATAATCCTTTTCATTCTTGACCCCCAAGTGGGAAATCTATCTTTGACGAATGCAAATGGAGAGTTGTGTTTCTTCTACTGCTCGAAGCTTCTTAATTGCTTTCTTTAACTTCACCACTTGAGGGATCTATTAAATCAAATAATCTACCGTATAATGCCATCGTTGGTTTCCCCTTATTTGCGTTGGATTTAAAAAAAATATTTTAAGACTGTCATCATGACGGCAACCAACAAAGCCATAGTCATATCAATCAGCGTTGGAAGGGATAATGGCTAAAGAGGGGATGGGGGGGTTACCGACGAATCCCAGTCGCGCCGTGTGGGGCCTATCTCTCTGGGTGACCTAAGTTTGTCGTCGAGGGATCCGTGCTGCGTAAATCCATCCCGAAGGTGGGAAATGACCTTTAAGGACACAGGACCGAGGGGCGATTTTAGTCGCGCGCTTCAAGGTTCCCAATCGAGAATTTCCGTGTGGCATAAAGTCGATTTTGGACATACAGCGACGCCCACGCATCGTACAGGCCTCAATTGAGCGGGGAAGGAAGCGCGCGCAGACCGCTATTGTGGAAAACACCGTGTTTACGGGGTACCAACATTTTTATTAAAAGGAACCGTATATATATATATATATATATATATATATATATATATATATATATATATATATATATATATATATATATATATATATATAAGTAAAATAACTCAATGGCGAGTTATGGTATATGATAGTGAAACCACTGTATGGGAGGCAAAAGTTTAATTTACGAGACTAGTTTCGGTATGTAGTTTATCATACCCTCTTCAGTCGTATACTGTGAATGCGATTTTTACAAAAATCTATAAATAGCAAATAGATCAGAAAAACCCCACAAACAAACAGCCTGTTAACTAATGTCTCAGTGAACGAAGCTCTTTATGTTCTATCTAAAGTATTAGATAATATAATGATTAAACCTCCCTCTAGGCAAAAATAAAATTATAAATCTTGTTAAACTTTGCGTTACTGACAATGTATTTTTCAACCATATGGGGTTTTTCCCGTCAAAAATATGGTCTTAGCCTGGGTAATCCTTTATCGCCCATATTATGTAACATTTTTATGGAACATTTCGAAGTATCATTACTCACTTCTGTGATTCCCTATTATAACTTTGTATGGTATAGGTATGTAGATGATGTCATATCGATTTGGCCCATAAATAGTTTAAACTTATTTGACAATTTCATTAAAAACCTTAACGACCTCCATCCCACTATCAATTTTAAAGTAGAGTGGGAAAATGATAATTGTATATCCTTTCTTGATGCAAAAATTGTTAGTCATTGACAAAATTAGCTTCCCTGTGTACCGGAAACCAACCCATTCTAACTATTAGATCCATTTCTTTTCTCATCCTGATATTAACATTAAGCGAGCCGTTGCATCAGGTATGTTTTTGAGAGCACTTAGGATGTGTGACTCTTGTTTGCTAGAAGACGAGATTACATATACAACCTGCAGCTTCATTGAATTAAATTATCCCCTCCACGGGATCAATGAAAGTTTATCTAAAGCAAAATCGACTCATTACCGTCCCAAGGTTAAAAACAAATTTAGTAATACGAAGTGTCTATCCCTCCATTTTTCTCCCTTCATCAAAGGAGTGAACAAAGTTATTTCTCCAGGCCTAGCCACATTTAAATACCCTTTTTCTATCCTTAAATCCTTCCCTTCGATCAAGCCCGTGGATCAGCCAAATGAAGCAGGTGTATATTTAATCCCGTGTGGCTCTACATAGGAGAGACCGGAAGAACCTTAACATAAAGGTGATGTCAGACGAGGAAGAACCACATCCAGTATTTTAATCATATTAGCGATTTCAACCACCAAATTGACTATTCAAAGGCACAAATCATATATAATTGTAAAGATTTCCGTAAAAGAAAAATAGTAGAATCTATATTAATAGGAGAAATTCCCAATTTTAATTTGTCAGATTGGCAATTGAAATGCAGCCCCCATTCCCGTAACCTCATCGTAAACAGCTTAGTCAACGATCTTAGACTCACACCCCATGATTAATGACCTTTTTCCCCCGTTTTCTCTTTCTTTGCGGTTTTTCTTTTCTTTTTATTCTGATCTGTACACTATTTATAGACTTTTGTAAAATCGCATTCTCAGTATAAAGCTGAAGAGGGTATGATAAACTACATACCGAAACTAGTCTCGTAAATTAAACTTTTGGCTCCTATACAGTGGTTTCACTATCATATACCATAACTCGCCATTGAGTTCTTTTACTTATATATATATATATATATATATATATATATATATATATATATATATATATATATATATATATATATATATATATATATATATATATATATCACGGATTTGAACTCATTTAAGATGTCTTGATTCCTGTTGCTAGACCAACTGATTAACGTGGAATCCGAAACACTGGAATCTACAGCGTATGACAGCCACCGGGAAGGCGACTCGAGGTCGTGTTTCTGAGTCTCTTCATGTATAAAAAGACCCTCACAGAAAATTGACCTTAACTCTATATTTGTCTTTTCCTCTTTAATAAAATTTAAATTCATAAAGTAGACGTGATTTTTTTCCATAACTGGTTTTTATCCACTTTATTGAAAATGCACAAAAAATAACATAAATCAAACTGTTTAAGAGACTTCCTAACGAGGTTTTCATTCACACAACGTGTATCACCCATAACTGTAGGTACAAAATTATAACCTATTTTGATAACCAATGATTTTATAAGATTCTGCCGTAAACAAAACTATAAATATTAATTTAAAAAAAAAATCATGTGATTAGCCTATTTCTCCCTATATCTCTTGGAACCCCTCGCGACCTCTAGCTGAACGCTAAGGTTCCTCCAGGAAAGCCCGGTTAAGAAACGTGTATTGAGACTCCATCTGTTCGTTTTTTCTTCTTTTACCAATATTTACGTAATGTTCACTTTCACTTCAGATTTTTTTAATATTTTCTCACGCTGTCAAAAATTTAGCCATCACCTTTTGATTGTCAACTATCTCACGTGGTTAATATCTGCCGGTCTTCTCTCTCTGCTTCCTCCATCATCCTAGCCGTATCCGCGCCCACCTTAACTACATAAGTCTCGAGATCGCCGTTCATGGTTTCCTCACTTCCCGCCTTGATCTAACTCATTTCTCGCTCGATCCCGTCACTCCACACTCATCGACCCCATCCATCCTGCTCAAACTCTCCTGTCCTTGTTCGTGTCGGCCGGAACGTCTCTCCCGTGCAATTTTCCTGCTCTCTGAATTGCCCTGGGTACCAAACCGATCCTGCAAGATCCTTACAAGACCATAAATGCAACGGCACTCTCTTACCTACCTTCCTCTCTCATCCTACCCTACCTTTTTTGGTTCTGTCTCCTCACTTTTTGTTCATCGCGGTCGTCTCTGCTGCGTGGGTGTTCGTACTTTCTCGATTTCCGCTCCTAGAATGTGGAATTATCTGCCTGATGCTATACGTTCCTCTTCCCTGGTACCTTCAAGATGACTCGAACACCCACATCTCAATTCATGCCTTTTTTTTATGTGGTCGACAGGTGTTATGTAAAATCATTTGGCATTCAAGAGCGCCATACAATCAATGCCTTAATTATAATTAAAACTGCCCCTCCCCCCCTTGGTTTAAAAGAAGCATAGATGCATGGCACTTCCGAAGATACAACCTAAACTTTTCCACCGCCCTCCAGCATAAGTTTGCTTTTCTATTATTTTCCTTTTACACGCTCACACCAGGAGTCACAAGTTAGCCTATTTATTATAAAAACTGCTCTGAAATTTGATAGTTAATTTTTATTACTCCACCTTCTGTAAACTAGATCATTATTTTCGTATTTAAAAAGGTCATTTTCAGTCAAACTGTAGGAGGGGCTTGTGAAAATTTCGTTATCGTTGACTGTAATAATTATCGATGTGAAGTAAATAATACTCTATCATCAGCAAAGCTAAAGCGAGTTAAATATTTGCTATTAATTTGATCTTCCTTTTGTTCCTACTCCTAAATCCTGAAAATCTGTCCAAACACTGTTGAAAGTAGTTTTGGGGAGGTGGAATTCTACTCTCTCAGTTCTTTTCTTATTTGTATTTTATTACCGACCGAGTACGACATAATGACGATGTTGCATAGCTGAATATTAGAAGAATATGTCAATGTAGGTTTTGTTAAAGGCTTGTTTCTGCAGTGTTCCTAGGATGAATCGGCATTTACTGACTTGAGGGGGGTTTTCATTGTACGTAAATGCCACGTAGAGAGTATTTGGTATTGATTTGTTCTTTACAGCAATTGATGGACAGCCCTAAGGTGATTATAGGTATGAGCGTTACTTTTGATTCGGTTCGATTTAGTTTGGGCGGTTGTTATATAAACAGGGTTTGGATCTTACATTAAATGGACCCAGCTAAGTGCGGACTCGGTGGTTAAGGTGTACCCCCAAAATAAAAAAAATCTTGGTACCTTAGGGTATTTAAATGAATATCGAGATGACCTCGTATGCTTATATATCCCCAAAAATGCCTCTGTCGCTGTAGGCGTGACGTAAAATATTTATTCATTCCTTGATTTATTCACTACAGTCAGTTAGAACTTAAAATATTTGCTAGATCTCAAATTGGTAGGGAAAAACTCCAATTCATTTTGGGTTTTGATGGATTCTATTAACTTCGGCAAGGTTGTTTTTTGTCTATGGATTGGTTGCTGATAAAGTTAGTGATTTTTCTAAGTATACTCCTAAAAGTTTATTTATTTAAATATATCCTAGTTTCTTCCTTAAAATCGATTAATTCGAAAAATATAAAAATTTGTTGCGAATTAATTTTTTATTACGCTTGATTCTAAAACTCTAAAGTCAAAAAATATATTTTGGATTTTTCACATTTGGGGTTATTGGATCTTTTTTCTCTAATATTTCTTCTTCTTTTTATTAAATTTAAGTCCACATATCTAAGGCTCCTCCGAATTTTTCCAGACGACCCGAAAGAGGGAGATTTGCAGTTGTTCTGAATTCCTTAACTTTCTTAACACTGTAAATTTAGGGACATTTAATTGGTCAGAAATTTTCTTGTTGCTAATCTTAAACTTGAATCTCGTAATTATTATCGATTTGAAATCGGAAGACGGTTCACTATAATTCGCCCTGAAGACTAAAACTCGAGTTTACGATGACGAAGAAATGGTCATTAGACTATTCCTGAATAGTCCATTTATAAATAGGTCACAAAAACTACTGGTGTGATTTCGAAACTGTCATAATTTAAACCATGTAAATTAAGCATAGATGTGAAAATGATATGGTTTGAATTTAGATTATGAGTTTTCCTAATTATGTTACTTCTTGTCGGTGTCCGAGAGGTGGAAGGCTCGATTTGAGTAGGATCGGCCAAGATCAGGCAAAATAGAAAGCTATAGAATATATTGAGAAAATTTACAATAAACAAAAGGATGCGGATGAAGGTTTCATTAATAATGAAATATGGGGGTGGGGAATGAAAGGTGATGTTATAAAAATAGAGTATGCAAATGAGTCCGACATGAAAAAGGGGTGGAGAAACTCGTTAGTCGTTATTTATCTTTAGATCTGACCTTAAGGCTTGTCTTTCAGGAGACTCCGTCGTCTTTATCTCGTTTCCCCAAGTGTGTTCCTTTAACTTGAGAAAAGGGGAAGTCTTAGGTTTTATACAAAATCTAGAGGGCAAATTAAACTGAGAACGAGCGAATAAACGTTAACTTACTTTGAGAGGCCCCAATATTCTTTGCGAAACATAGAAGGGAATCTCCTTTAGGAAATGACCCCTTCTACCGTTACACCCTGAAACAAGCATAACACGCATTGCTTGTTCAGGGCGGTAATTTAGGCAATGACCCCTTTTCCCGTTACACTCTTTCGAGGAACGACCCCAGTGGTGTCACGCTCTATACAGAGTCGGGCCCACGGGTATTCATTCAACAAGGCCGGCAATTCCCGGCTAAGGGCTTGTGCCCAATTTATATTCGAATGCGTTAATCCAAGGTTGACCAATAAAAGGGGGGAATCGAGATCGCCGTTTCAGCTCAGGAGTTATTGAAAAAAAAAACTCTTACAAAAATAACCTTTAATATACAAGTAAATAATAAAATTATTATTGGTCACGAAAACTAAGCAAACTAATATAATAATGAATAAGTGACCAGTTGTTAATACAGGCGGGCAAGGAATAAATGGGAATAGCCCGTGAATTCCCTCTTAGTTCCCTTCTCCGTAATCTCGGTCTATCCTTCCACCTCTATGCTGATGCCACTCAAATTTTCGTTTCCTCATCCCCCACGTCTCTTGCCTACTCTATCACTGACCTCCTGGCTGCCTACTCCTCCATTTCTGACTGGCTCTCTACCAACTTCCTCAGGCTTAATCACTCCCAAACTGAGGTCCTCCTCGTCGGCACCCCTGATCTTGTCAAAAAATCTAAATCTCTCTTTCCCTCGCTTACTCTGGGCGTTAATACTATCATTTTCTCTGACTGCGTCAGGAATCTGGGTGTTGTTTTTGATGAGCATCTCTTCTTTAAGCCTCATATCCGCAATGTCAGCAAATTTTCTCTATGTTTCCTTTGTAACTTCTCTCGCATTCGCTCTCACTTTGATCGCCAAAGTCTTGAGACTGCTGTTCATGCCTTCATCACCTCACGCCTTGACTATTATAACTTACTGCTTGTGAATCTGCCATCCTCCTCTCTCCGCCCCCTTCAACTTGTACAGAACTATGCCGCCCGGCTTCTCCTCCGTCGCCCTCGCTTCTCTCCCTCGAAACCCTTGCTGCATGAACTGCACTGGCTCCCTGTCAGATCCCGTACTCACTTCAAGATACTTCTCTTCACATTTAAGACTCTCAACAACAAGGCCCCGTCTTACCTCTCTTCTGCCCTCTTCCCACGCCATGTCCCTCGGGCCCTTCGGTCATCACATGCACCTCTTTTGAATATTCCTCGTTCATCCCTCTGCTCAATGGGGGACTGCTCCTTCTCAATCTGCGCCCCTAAGTTGTGGAATGCTCTTCCTGCTGAAATCAGGTCTTCTCCCTCTCTTACCACATTTAAGCGTCTCCTGAAAACGCATATTTTCAGTATTGCCTTCTTCCGCCTCTTGAATTTCCATTCTCATCTCAGCACAACGTGCGCTCTGGGAAGGCCTCAGGCCTTGAAGAGCGCATTACAAAAGACTTATTGTTATTATTATTATTATTATTATTCTAATTGTAACAATCACTTGAAAGACCGTTATTAAACGCGGGTTGAGATAATATTAATTAAATGCGGGGAATTACGGGAGGGTTTCGAGGAGTGAATTAAATAGAGGAAAAATCACGGGACTGGGACCTCGGTTTTACCTCTGTGGCGGTAAATTCGATGAAGCCTCGAGGGGACTTCGTAGAGCGGAAGATGAGCGTAGATCAGGTTCTAAGTTGTCCTCCAAATGGGAATCACGAAGGGGGGTAGGGAGAGTCCGCTCCAGGGACTGGTGTCGGCTCGGCAGCCAGATGGGAATCTGCACGGAAGGACTTCTCGGACTTCCTTGCTCTTGTCTCACGGTTGAGGTTAAGGTACACGGACCTTGTAGAGTGGAGGGAATGAGCGGAGAGTTGATCCCGGTTATCCCTTCGAATTGGGAATAACGAAGGATAGTAATCCGTCTCTGACCAGAGAGATTAAGAAGGTAAGATCCGCTCAAGTGATCACAGGCGTCGACACGGCGCACCAAAGGGAAAGGTGACGGGCGGACGTCGGAAGAAACTCTCGCTGACAATGATTGGAGTCGCTCGCAGAAATACGGCAGGTTTCTGCGAGGGACGGTGTTAGGGAGAGAGGCGTAAGACACTTGGCGTCCCATGGGAGACTTGGAATGTAGCCGTGTAAACAACCCCAAGTCACGGGTGTCTCACACCGACTGGGGGGGGAGGGGTAGTGATAGATCTCGTTTTCGACTTTCCACTGGGGAGTGATAACCGAGCACAATGGAGGGGGGGGGGAAGGTCGCCCAACAGTGTTTCGAAATGATTAAATGTTCTGAGGGCCATAAACTAAGATGATATGGCTAGACTATGTCTGGGAATGTTTGCACCTTTGACCTCTCTTGGGCTAACCTCCACACACTCCTTTATTTTCCTATCAAACTTGTTGAAATTTTGTGAGAAATCACGAGAGGTAACACGTGAATAAGTATAAATATTTGATTGTACTACTTAGGGAAAAATAAATATTGATTGGAGCTAGTACTTTCGTTGTCTTAATAACATTTTCAAACTCACAATGGTTTATGAAATAGAGAGACACCGGATTTATACAAACAATATTTTCCCTATAAAATCAGCTGGTCAGATTTTTTTTTAGGGACTCTGATAAGTTTGATTTGAGGAAGAAAGATAGGACTGGATCTAAGGAAAACAACCCGGGGCTAATATTTACATTCCTCTCCTTTGTGCTGGAGATTAGGAACGATTCAAAGATATTTCTGCTAATAAAATCATGTATATGCATTATGGTATCTGCTTTAGACCAGTTAATCTGGTGACTCATCTTAAGCCTGTGGACGGCGAAAGCATTATTTGTATATCCTTTAGATACTGCATTTTGATGTTCCCTAGTTCTTACAGAGATATTTTTAGAAGTTTGACCTACATAGAATAAATTACAATCTAAACAGGGTATACTATATATTACATTATTATCGTTCCTTGGGCTGTGTTTTATTAACATATTTTTTAATGTATAATTGTATTTAAAAAGGTCATTTATATCAAGTTCTTTTAGCATTGGTACTACATACGAGAAATTATCATGGTAAGGTAAAAGTAATATGTTGTGTAAAGGTTCTGTTTTCCTTAACTTGCGGTTATAGAATATTTTTTAGCTTTATACAGGATGGGGCAGAGAGGACGGATGTTTTTGAAAAATTCACTCGATTCTCTATCGTCCACAGCGCCATGGCTTCACCTGAAAAGAAAAGAAAAAAAAATGCTAAGACAGCTGAAAAGAAAAGAAAAAAAATTCTAAGATACCACGGGCATAATGGTTCCTGCTAGACATATGTCCCTCCCCCTGGGGCTAAGTTATAGTCATTTCAAAAATGTCCGTCCTCTCTACCCCACCCTGAACATGCAGTTTTCCAAAAAAATATTTCGGGTAACACAGATTGAAGGCCATCTCTTCAATTTTTGTAAATTCTTGGTCTATATAGTCAGGACTACATATTCTGAGTGCCCTAAAATACATGGAAGAAAATACTGATGTTTTAATATTTTTAAAATGACCTTAATATAAATGGACATAGGATAAGTTATTTGTCGGTTTCCTGAAAATAGAAAACTTAAACCTGTCTGGTTGTCTAATTATTAGAACGTCTAGGAAAGGAAAGCTATTATTTTCTCTTTCTTTTAAGGTAAATTTAATTGACGGAACTAATGAATTAATAAATAAAAGAAAACCATCTAGATTAAAATCTTCCTTTAGAATTCCCAGGACATCGTCTACATAGCGGTACCAGACAATTTGAGTGGACCAAACCGGTGGAATCAGCCTCGTTTCAAAATATTCCATATATATATATATATATATATATATATATATATATATATATATATATATATATATATATATATATATATATATATATATATATATATATATATATATATATATATTAATATATATATGAAAAACTCACAAAGTATCACGTGAGGGTAGCAAATGAATGCAATGTCCCGCAGGAAAAAAATGAAAAGGTGTTTCCAAGTACTTTCGAACTTTATTAATTTCCTTATCAAGGATAACTACAAGAAATAATATTATATTAGAGGTATATATATACGAGAGAAAAGTATGAAAAACCGCCTCAAAAACAAGAAATCACCAATGAGGAAGACGGTAGGGGAAAGGTAAAGAAACACATTAAGAATTACAAGAAGCAGGTAGTAAGGTCAAACTAAGCCGACGGAAAGGGTACAGATTCAAAGAAATGGAGATAGTCTAGCGAGGGAGATTATAAGACACGATGAGCAAAAGGGGGGAAAATACAATGTACAAAACAGAGCAGGGATAATTAAAAAAATAAAAAATAATAATAAAAATAAAAATAAAATAGGGGCCACATAACTAAAGAATGTATATAAAAAACTAAGAACGAAAGACAGAACTAATTTCTTTAAGTATTAATCTTTTAATTATAGCATCTATTTTATATAAGCCAGGGGAAAAGTTAAAATTATCACATTGTCTTATAAAAGCACATTCAATGATATTCCTTTTTATTCGGTCATTGGAACGATAAATAAATTTAGCCGAGTTCCAGTTAATTAGATGGTCCTTATCTGACATATGGACAAAGAAAGCACTGTTAGCTTCCCCTCTTTGGACATTACAACTTTCTGTTCGCATAAATCAACATAAATATAATGTCCGAAGAGGGAAAGATAACAGTGCTTTCTTTGTCCATATGTCAGATAAGGACCATCTAATTAACTGGAACTCGGCTAAATTTATTTATCGTTCCAATGACCGAATAAAAAGGAATATCATTGAATGTGCTTTTATAAGACAATGTGATAATTTTAACTTTTCCCCTGGCTTATATAAAATAGATGCTATAATTAAAAGATTAATACTTAAAGAAATTAGTTCTGTCTTTTGTTCTTAGTTTTTTATATACATTCTTTAGTTATGTGGCCTCTATTTTATTTTTATTTTTTATTATTATTTTTTATTTTTTTAATTGTCACTGCTCTGTTTTGTACATTGTATTTTCCCCCCTTTTGCTCATCGTGTCTTATAATCTCTCTCGTTAGGCTATCTCCATTTCTTTGAATCTGTACCCTTTCCTTCGGCTTAGTTTGACCTTATTACCTGCTTCTTGTAATTCTTAATGTGTTTCTTTACCTTCCCCCTTCCGTCTTCTTCATTGGTGATTTCTTGTTTTTGAGGCGGTCTTTCATACTTTTCTTTCGTATATATACATAACATAACATAACATAATTTCACGGATGACAAAAGCCACCAGGGCCTATCAAAGGTCATCCGCCTCCGTCAAAACCCGCCCACAAAAAGCACCATCACCAGGGAAAGACAAAATCAAAGTCTCCCACAATATAATATAACAGATGACAAAAGCCACAAGGGCTCATCATAGGTCATCCGAGTCAAACGGCCTCTTTTTTAAGGCACCCAAACTCCCAGGAAAACTTCATCCAGGGGATTGCGTCCAGAAACAAGGGTATCGCCAATCAAGGCTTGTCAAGAACTAAATCATGCAGCTATAGATATATACCAACAATATTAATATGTACAAAACTTAGGAAGCATCACAACCTTCCCTCTCCATAAACTCATCCAACCTACTCTTAAATACATTTAGATTTGGACTACCTACTACCCTCAGCGGCAATTTGTTCCAGAAATCTACCACTCTATTGGTGAAAAAATATTTTCTTAAATCAAACCTACACCCTTGCTTTCCAATTTTCAAGTGGTGACCTCTAGTCCGATTTCCATCATCTAACTAAAAAAACTTGCTAGCATCCAATTTATCTATCCCGGAAAACATTTTAAAGAGCTCAATCATATCCCCTCTCACACACCTCCGTTCGAACGAGAACATATTTAATAGCCTCAGTCTATCTATATATTCAAGGTGCCTCAGGAAAGAAATAATCTTTGTTGCCCTCCGTTGCACTGACTCAAGAAGGTTAATATCGTGTCTAAAATGTGGGGACCATGCCTGTATACAGTACTCTAGATGTGGCCTAACATAAGAGTTATAGAGTTTAAGAATAACCTCCTTACTTTTGTAACTGACATTTCTCTTAATGAAACCCAGCACTCTATTTGCCCTATTTCTTGCTTCAATACACTGCTTAGAAAACCTTAATGACTTATCTATTAATACCCCTAGATCTTTCTCATCCTCTACTGAGCTCAGCCAATGCCCATCCATTTCATATTTAAATTCTCTATTATCTTTTCCCATGTTAATAACTTTGCACTTATCAAGGTTGAAAGTCATTTGCCACTTATGTGCCAAGGATAACAATTTATTTAAATCCCCCTGCACTTTAAAATTATCATCAATATCTTTAACTACAGCTGCTAATTTGGTAACATCTGCAAAAATTGACACTTTATTATTAACTGCCTCCCCAAGATCGTTTATATAGATGACAAATAATAATGGACCGAGAACTGATCCCTGAGGAACCCCACTGATAACATCCCTCCACTCTGAATTTACACCATTTAGCACTACCCTTTGCTTCCTGTCTTTCAGCCACTCAGCTATCCAATTTGAAACACCCCCACATATCCCAATCATTTTTAATTTATGAACTAATCTCCTATGTGGTACCTTATCAAATGCTTTACTAAAATCCAAGTAAATTACATCCACATTCTCTCCCTTATCTACTTGATTTGTTACGAACTCTAGAAAGTCTAGTAAATTAGTCAAACATTATCTACCTGATGTAAACCCATGCTGAGCATCGCTGATTAACCCCTCCCTCTCTAGATGTTGGCAAATCCCTTTTTTAACTATTTTCTCAAGAATTTTACAGACTACAGGAGTTAGGCTAACCGGTCTAAAGTTATTTGGATCCTCTTTACTACCCTTCTTGAAAATGGGGACTACATTCGCTCTCTTCCAATCATCAGGTATTTCTCCATATTTCAGTGACCTAGTATATAACTTCTCCAGAGCTATTGAGATACTTTCTACCCCTTCTTTAAGTATCCTAGAATAAATATTATCAGGGCCGGAGGCCTTGGTAGTATCTAACTCACCTATTAGTCCTTTTATCGTCTTCCGATCCACACTAATGGTAGTAAACACCTCTTTCCCTGACCCACGAGTACTATACATAAGACTATTTAGTTTCTCCTTTGTAAATACTGATGCAAAATGACCATTTAGTACCTCAACTATTTCCTCATCAGTTTCTCTCACAACCCCTTCATATTTGATAGGTCATATTTTAACTCTGCCAGACTTGTTATTAATTTTATAGTAACTAAAGAACTTTCTAGGATCTTTGTTGCTATCCTGAGCTAATTTAATTTCTGACACCCTTTTTTTCTTCTTTATAATCTTATTTAACTCATTCCTAGCATTCTATAATCACTTAAATTTTGAATATTATTTTCTACCTGTAATTTTTTATATGCCCTTTTCTTCTCTGAAATTTTTCTAGCTATCTCCTGATTCCACCATAATGGTTTCCTACTTTTGTTCCTAATGGCCTTCATTGGGATACATTGTTCTTGGACTACATTTATTATATGCTTGAAACTATCCCACATCCCATAAGCATTTTTACCTCTGAATTCTACATCCCAGTCTACAAAATTTAGCAAGCTTCGGAGTTTTACATAATCTCCCTTATGGAAATTTTGAACTTTTACAGCATTCTCGGTTATTTTACCCTTCTCAATTCCCAAGTTAAAACGAACTATCTGATGGTCACTATTTCCCAATGCTTCCCCAACAGTCAATTCTTGAACTAAATGATGACTGTTAGAAAGTACTAAATCTAATATATTGTTCCCCCTCGTTGGCTCATTAACAAATTGATTCAAAAAATTATCCTCAAAGCATTCTATGAACCTGCCACTTGTTCTATCCCTACCTATCATATTTTCCCAGTCCACTGAGTTTAAGTTGAAGTCCCCAATAATAACTGCATCTGTTTCGCATCCCTTACTTATTTCCCTTATCATTAGTTTATCCATATCATCAGTCTGCCCAGGTGGCCTGTAAAAAGCTCCCAAATGCACCATTCTATTTTTACTGAACCTAATATCTATCCAAAGTGACTCAACTCCATCCTGCTTTATTGAAGTATTTAAACTTGAAACAATGTTATTTTTTATATAGATAATTATTCCTCCACCAATCCTACCTGTCCTTTGACTAATGTACATATTATAGCCCTGTAAATCAAATTCATTTATAGTGTCACTAAATTCTATTTCATTAACCCATGATTCAGTAACACATAATATATCTATATCCTCATTGCTAATATAACTAAATAGCTCATCCTTCTTGTTTCTAAGACTACGAGCATTTGTATAGAAAAAGCACCTCTTCCCACCTGAATGACCTCACCTCTATCGCCTTGGAACCTATTTCTGTTATCTGCCAAGTCCATTCTACTTTCAGTACTATAATGTCCTCTCATAATTCCCTGACCACTATTAGTATCTATTTTCCCGCCTGCAAAGACCTAATAACACGATCATACTCCTCCCATAACACATCTACTCCCCTCCTACTCAAATGCAGTCCATCCATCGCATACATTTCTTTCATTCCAACAAACCTATCCCACACATCCACAAACATGACACCTTCCATCTCACACATCCTCCTCACATAATCATTCAGCCCAATCGCACGAGAAATCCATTCTACCCCAACATCCATTCTTGGAAGCACACCTGTCACAACACCTTTCACTCTACTTTCTTTCACCTTTTCAATCAACCTCTTGTACCTCTCACGTAACTCACATGCACCCACTTTCTTCACATCATTCACTCCTACATGTGTAATCACAACCGCATCCCTTGCACAGCCAGACACCAGCTCCTCAGACCTATCAGACAGATCTCTCACTCCAGCACCCGGCAAACACACCCTCAAACCATTCAATCTACTTGCATTCAACTTCCTATCTAAATATTTAACTCGTGAATCACCCATCACAAGCACTTCAGTCAGACTCCTATTCCTAACCCCCACAGACCTAACTCCATCCCCACTCCTATTCTCATTCAAACTACCAGTCACTCTACCTCCACCCCCACTCCCAGTTACTTCCTCTCTCAGGGCACTGAATCTATTAGTCAAGCTAATAGGTTCTGTGTCCCTCTGACTCACACACATATTCTCCCCCTGGCTAACAACCTCAACAGAGCCAACCCTATTCTCACAAAGGACAGGAGAAGCCTCCCTAGCTTCACGTTTCCTAACCACTCTATATACCTCTAATATAATATTATTTCTTGTAGTTATCCTTGATAAGGAACTTAATAAAGTTCGAAAGTACTTTTTTTTCCTGCAGGACATTGCATTCATATATATATATATATATATATATATATATATATATATATATATATATATATATATATATATATATATATATATATATTACAATAAGGGAGATAAGGGATTACACACAGCCTTGCCAAAACACTCGTTCGTAGAACTTGCCATTGAAACTAAATTTACATTTTTTAATGCATAAACTAATGAGTTGAATGATCGAGTTGAACGGTAAAGCCATCTACAACAAACCCAAAAGGAATCTACATAATCTAAACATCCACCAATGGAAAATAAGTTTCTATCCTTTTCGAATTGTTTTTTTTCGCAAGAAATGGCCCATGACTTACGGTCAGTGATACAAAAAATATCTTTATTCTATTTTTATTTCCTTTTATTTAAAGGGGAATTTTTGTGGCCCAGTACTGGCTGTAATGACTTAAAACATTTCTCAGAAAGAATTCAGAAACAGGAAATAAAATGTGCTGAGAAAAACAAACGTTTCATCTGCACTTGATGCTGGTTAGCGACGGTAGTATTCGAAAGCATAATGAATAAGTTAATAAAAATACACATGCTTTATCAAGAATTATTAATTGCTTACATTTTTGTGGTTCACACGAGTTGTTTCTACGAGGGCACGATGTAAGTGAGCAATTTGTTAATAGGGAGGGGGGGTATTTTTGGATATGATCTATACAGCTACTCATGACAGTGAGTGTACTTAATGATTATCTCAAAAATAGTAAAGTTGCAAAAAATACATCTAAAACAATTCAAAATGACCTTTTAGACTGCATGTATGTGGTTTACATAAATTAAATTAAAAAGGAAATTTTTGAAACAAAGTTTTTCTCTACAAGCAGAAGAAGCAATCAATGTATGAGGCTGTTCACAGTTTGTAATCATATTGCTTTTTCTAAAAGATTTTCAACCTGTTTATAAGTTTGTGCCTTTCGTTCAAATTGAAGGTAGAACAGTGAGTGATGTGACTAATGTGCTGATTGAAACTTTTAAAAAAATTCAATTTCACAAACTTGTTGTGTAGGCTTACGACGGAGTGACCGTCATGAAATGAGTTAATAATGGTGTACATATGTATACATTTGAAGTTTTCTCCGCATGCTTATTGCATTCATTGTTACCCACATAGGTTGCATCTGCTAATAAAAAAAAAGAATATTCTTTAATTAAAAATATTAAGCTTTTTATTCAACTTTAAATAGCCTTGGTGTCTTTTTTGTAATGGCAGATTTCCTAATGTACCTCAAATACGTTGGAGTTTTCATTATCGGATTGTTGCTAGCCTCAAAGAGACAAAAAATGAGCTAATAGAATGTTTCATAAGAATTCAGGATGACGATGGCTGGGATGAGAAAAGTATATGCGAATTTACTGGGTTCAAAAGAGTACTTGAAGATAAAGTGTTTAATTTCTGGTTGTTATTTTTTATGTTGCACTTAAACATGTCAACATTCTATACAATGTTTTGCAAGCCAAAAAATCTAATGGTGTTACTGCTGTGCAAGCAATAAAAGACTTGGAATCATCTATGAGTCAATTGCAAAATGACGTCGGTGAACTCATCTCCAAAATAGATAGAGATTATAATCAAATACAAACACAAGACGGAAAAAGAGACGAGAGAGAGAGAGAGAGGGGGGGAGGAGACCTCAAACCAAAAATGAGAAACTGGATGTAATTTCAAAATAGGCTTGAATTCAAATTAAAAACGATATGAAGATTAGATTTAGTAATTCAGAAATATTTCGCTATTTTGCTGTTGTAGATGCGAAGGAGCTCATTCTTCATCTCCAAGAATGGCCTAGTGACTACTGCACTGTCATTAAAACAGATTATCCTATCCTGCACAGGCTCGGATCCAGGAGGGGGGCTAGGGGGCTGAAGCCGCCCCACTAAATTTCAATCCCGTTTATGTCTTTATTTCTTTTGTAAGCCATACTTGTATTCTGCTATTCAGAAAGAATTGTGCATTAATCATCACTAACTCTATAATTTAAGAAGGGGATTTTTTTGAGTATTTGAATAATAATTTCATCTCAATTTGGTTAAGTCTTATGTTTTTTTTATCAAAGTTATTTCTAATAATTCTTTTATAATATCAAATAACGAAATGGTGAAGTTCAGAAATAAATATAAGTATCGAAATTTTGTGAATTTTTTAAAACCCAAAGAATTACAAATGGTGAAGTTCATAAAATTTATTTTTATATATCTTCTTCTATAACTACATTTTAGCAACGTGATATTTTGAAATGGGGGGAATTTAGTTTAGAGTTCCTTTTTAAAATTATTATAATTGGCAAAGCCATTGCCTGGTATAGAATATATATGTAAACAGTTTTTTAAACCGTTGCGATCGAATGTATCTCATATGATACATGTTTAAAATACAGTTAAATCTTAAAAATAATTATTAAATTCAGTATTATACCTTAACTGACGTCCCCAAATTACAATAAGACACAATTCATAATTTTCTGATGTGTGGTAAAAATCGGATCCGAGAGAGTTAGTGTTCACTCCTGTGTGAGTTACTGTTATTTATTATCAATATTGTGTAAGATAACCCTTATTAATCATAAATGCCCTTTTCTTAGGCTACCCTGAAAGAGGGATTTAGGTTATCCCTCCGCCCCAAACTTTTATCCTGGATCCGCCCCTGATGCTGCACAAAGTAAAAATGTCCTCCGAATTAAAAGTCCTGCATTCGAACAAAAGTTTCAGTCGAATTCCTCGTGTTTTTGTGATTCCTGAATGAAAATAAAATTGTTGACACTTTCTCAGAAGTATCAAAGTTATTGAAGATTGTTTTAATCACGGCCGATTCTGAGCGTTCTTTTAGCACTCTGAAACGAATCCAAAGACTGTTAAGAAATACAATGACGCAAAACTAACTAAATGTCTTTCCTGTTCTTTCCAAACAACTCTGATTGTATATTGAAATTTGTTTTCAAGAAAAACAGAAGAGGAAAATATTAATCTAAATAAATATAACTATTATAATTTTTTATGTAATGTGTAATACATAAGGTACAGTATATTACAGAAAGTTTTTATTTTTAAACTTATTTGACGGGCCCCACTGGACTTAATGAGCACGAGCCGCCACTGTATATATATATATATATATATATATATATATATATATATATATATATATATATATATATATATATATATATGATGCAATGACAAGTATGTATGTAGCACGGACCGCATAACCAATAAAAAGATACTTCCATCACATCCAGTGAGCTACGAAGGCACCAAGATAATAACATTACAATGCAGCAGCCAAATATCTTTACTTCTATTTAACACATAAAGGGGGCAATTTAACTCTTCTCAAAATAAAATGGAGTGAATAAAAATTAATTTTAAGCAAACTTAATTAAATTGACTAAGCAGCAAAAAGAATTTGGTTTGGAATTGCTGTATCCAACCGAGAGAATTTGCTTTCAAATGTTCATCAGTCAATCTCGTTCCATGTGCTGACTTCGCATACTTCCTTTTTGAAAATTTTGCTCATAGACATAAGTTGTTCCAATTACTGATTCCATACCAGTGTAGATAGAGGGGGAGTAGGAAAAGGGGCGAAGAAAAATAGTAGCTAGGCGGGTTGCGAACAGCTTCCCGCGTCGCTGGACCACTGTTAGCCAGAGGCGAATCCACTCGGCTATCATGAGTCTTAGTAAAGGCTTATTCAAATGAAGCTTTTAAACCGTTCGCCTGCACTTTCGTAGCTACACCAGTGTCCTATTTCTTCAACTTCAAGCAGCGATAAAATTCGACAAGTTTTCCTTCTCTGTACTTCCCTTTTATCAAGTCATTTACTTGCAAATCATTGAGCTCCATCTGTAGTTCTACAAACAAGTCATCAAAGTTGCAATCAAACGGATTCTGGATCAGAAGAATGTCACTCTCATTTCTTATCGAGATCTGAAAATCTCCCCAAAATGCTTCTTCAAGTCACGAATAATTTTTTCATAAGCCCGAGGTTGACATCTGTGATTCTAGCGCAAAACTCTTTGAAACACTGAAAATGAGAAAAGTTTCCTCCTTCCAGTTGTGCTTCAAACAATGATAGCTTCCTACGAAATCCTTTAATGATTCTGTAGAGATCAGAGACAAGGTTATCCTTACCGTGAAGTTTCATGTTCAATTCATTCATGTGGGATCTGATGTCAACCAAAAATGACAACACTGACAGCCAGGTAGACAAAAACTTATTTCGCGTCGGAGGTTTTTAAAATTAAACAGGACTTTACTGCAGCTGAACCACCTTTTTTCCTAAGTAAAGGGAAATTGAGTAGGGATCTTTTCAAAGGGGTCCCCAATTCCTAATTTATTGACTCAATTGACTATTCGTTATTTGTTCAATTCCCACTACTCGTTTATCTCACAGCGCCATTTTTTTGTAGTGATCCCCGCTTTGTAGTGATCTCGGCTTTGCACAGCGACTTCTCACCTTTCGATGTGTGCGTCTGTGATGGCAGCGACTTCTCACTTTTAATGTCTAAATTATGCCAGTTTCTTCTTACAGTTCGATCTATTTGTGTGTGCGTGTGTGTGTGTGTGTGTGTGTGAGAGAGAGAGAGAGAGAGAGAGAGAGAAATGACAGCGAATTGTCGCATTTCGATGTACAGTAGCGGCCATAATACAAAGGTCAGTAATAACAAGTGTATTTAAATATTTATTATAGAAGTTTAACAAAACGGTAAATGTATATATTATACACATATTTAGATATATCTAAATATGTGTATAATATATACACTCAACGTTTTGTTAAAATTCTATAATAAATATTTAAATACACTTGTTATTACTGACCTTTGTATTATGGCCGCTACTGTATGTATGTGTGTGTGTGTGATGACTCCGTAATCACCCATTAGGAGAAATTTCTCCATTAGATAATTCCAAGTTTAAATTTCCAATATTATTTTTTACCTTAATTAATTATACTCAAATACAACCCGGCAAATTATACATTTTCTCTGATTATAAATAAAAGGAAACAAATATTTAAAATTTTACCCCTAAAAATAACTTTTGTCTCGTTAGGTTTGCGTTTTAGTTGTATATTTAGTAATCGATTAATTTAATCGAATTCTCGTAACTGAGTTGATAATTATTGATCATAAATAAACGAGCCTCTTTCCCCATTGTCCAATAAACGTGTGCAGGTAAACATTATTATGTATTCGGATTGCCAAAACATATTAGCTGTTTTCTGCAAATTTCGAAATTTTAAGCTTTCTAAAAAAAACGTTTTAATGATTTTGTGATGATCCAATCCAGGATTCATTCAAATAATCATGAATTACAGTAACAATAAAGCATTTCGACATTTCAATTTCCGAACGTTGTTTTTCCACCATCTAGGAATTAATAGCAATTATTCTTGAATGAAAGAAAACAACCGATATAGCGTCGTCCGGTGGCATCTTTCTCATACCAGAGGGCGATTACTCGTTAACCCGTTTGGAAGATTTAATACGAAGATTAGGAGTCCAAAGGCGGATGAGAATCAGTGGAAAAGAAAGAAAACGTGTAGACATGTCCCTCGTTGGTGGCGAGGTTCCTATATTCGAATGTATGAATGTTTTCACCACATCATAGGACACTCTCGACAGCATTCTCCGTCTTTGACACACCCGACGACCTTACCAATGCACTCTGGCCTCATGAATCTTTTACGTTGCCAAATATGCAGGAGTTTTTACTACATTTTCTGCCTCTCCTTTCAAACAGTGCGAATTAGGCCTGATTTCATCCCAGGACGAAGGCGTCTACTTGCATTTCTATTGGCTAGAAAATTGCGAACTCACTCTATTACATTAATATCTGCAGATTTTTTTTATTTGTAAGTAAAGCATTAGACCATTTGGCCATTTACCCTTCCTTCGTTACGGGCTAATGAATTCATAAGTAAAAATGTATCTTTATGTCATGAGTTCATCGGATCTTAATAGCCTAATTAGGCGTTTTAACTGATTTGGGGGGGGGGGGTCGAGCAATCAAAAAAGGACTCGTTTTTGATGATATTTAATGACTTTAATTAAGCTAGAAATAATAGAAAATGCAAATTGCAAAGATATGTTGAAGGTAAGCGGGAATGACGACTCGTACCAGTAATACGGTCTGGCCAAGTAGAGAACGAGAGGGTTACAGATCGAAATGGAAAGCTATAAAAAATAGCAATAAAAAATAACAATGAATATAACAACTGTCGCTAATTTCAATAATATATCCTGGTACCATGAGGCCATATATATATATATATATATATATATATATATATATATATATATATATATATATATATATATATACTGTATTTATCTTTATGACATCTATGTCACTAATGTATAAAAAACATTAATTGGGAGTTCATTGGCTTACGATCGAAAAGTGAAGCCTCTCGAGACCATTCCTGAATTTGCTAGATTAAAGGGCGCAAATTTCAGCTTTGTCTGCCCAAGAACGATCAAAATATGGATACAGGTCATCTTAAGAACTGAATCCAATTTATGTGCATCAGTTTGCAATAACTATCAAAGCATCGCAGCGATAAAATGCAAATGCGAAAGCCATCCATTCGAGCGCTTTGAACAGCGTAATCATTCTCATTTCAGGCAATTGTGTTCCGTAATAAAACCGCGTCATTCATTAATCGCTCTAAATATCATGGAAGTCGTTCGCTGCTTTCTTGATATCCATTTAGAATAGTCATTTAGAATAAGTGTCACCTCGACATTAATGCAAAGATGAAGTGATGAAAAACATTCTGGACAACGAACGTTAGTTTCCGTTTTCCAAAACACGTTTTCGTGTTTTCCAAATCGACCAGGAGCTTTTTTTTATAAGGAGACTCGTCTCGTTTTGTTTTTTTTGTGTGTATTTTTTACAAGTAGACTTCAGTTCGTTGTTATGATGATGATGATGATGCGATCATATAATGAAAGGGTCATCGTCAACACCATAAATGCCTGCACAGGCTCGCAGAACTTTCTCACGCCTTCGATTCCCTCGCTGCCTTATCACAGTGGTGGGGAGTCCAGGCCCCAAATAACACACGAGCTATGTACCTTCCACAAATATTCCCATCTTCCAACTTATCCAATTTCTTTTCGAAACTCTCCTTTTAAACTTTCTTATGGAATTGCCGTCGTCGGTTAGCGTTTCTTTGTATTATTATTATTATTATTATTATTATTATTATTATTATTATTATTTAGGCAATAAATCGATCATCACAGGTGGCTTCTGGATCTTGCTCTCTTAGTATTACCTCAGTCGTAGCTTAACAAAGTGAAAAGGAAGATAACCTCATGGGATTATTAAGTAGTTTTTTACGGAATTTATTATAGTGAAAATGTGGAATAATTGGAAGAGGGGTCTTTGTAGCGAGGATACATAACACCATAATAAACCTTTGTATACCCCCCTTCCCCCCGCAATTGTAGTTGTAAATATTGATTCAGTGCTCTTGTTGGTTATCCTCTTGATAAGTTACCCCATTAACGGGCTTTCGCAAGTTCCAGTCCACGTCAGATGCTCCCCCCCGGCGATGTGGGAGGCCTACCTTCGTAAACAGCATACGGTATTCTTTCTTTTGGAGAATGCCCATGATGCCGCGTGGCGATACGGTATCATGGACCCCCTCCATAATATGAAGCTATTGGACACCTATTCCCTGACTTCCTGCGATATTACCAATTCCATATGTGGGTGTGGGGGAATCTTCTCTGGTCCAATAGGGCAGGATGAGGTGTCCCGTAGGGAAGTGTTTTCAGTGTCACGTTGGTGCTACCGGAAGATATTTTCGCTGCGCTGAACGTTGACGACCTTTCGATCTCTTTCGGTGCGGTCCAGAATCCTATCCTGGACCGTCGACTCCAACAGGATCTGAACCACATCTCGCGCTTTGCCGATGCGGACGAGTTTCAGTTTCCTTTGCCCAAGACTATGATGATGGACTCCTGTCACCATCCATGGATTTAATCCGACCTAGACTTGTTCCTAAATGGTAGTCGCCTGGATGTGGTAGAGTCTCATCCTTGGTCTTGTTTTTGATCACCACCTCACCTGGAAGGCGCACATTCGTAGCCTTATGGTCTATTGCAACTACGTCATGGACATGCTTTGTTCTGTGTCGTTCAGCATTTGGTTGTTGAGAGCGCTACTGCTTTGCTTTTTTACCGTTTATTTTTTGCCTGCGAAGCTAGACTACTGATGCGAGTTTTGTGCATCCGCAGCTGAGCATAGGATGCAAAAGAGGGACTCGATCCACCAAATTGATCCCGTTTAGTGACCGATTCCCACCACATATCACTTGTGAAGAGCCCCTTGTCGATGCTGTTGAGGTGTCACTCACTTTACGGCGTACGCAGTGCATTATGCTCTCTTACAAGCGAGCGCAGCGTCTCCCTCGGTCATCAATCGCTCTCATTTCACTAACGTCCAATCTCGACGGTGCATATGCGAGCCAAATCAAAATTGGGTGTCGGCTTTCACGATTTCTCCTCCCTGTTTGAAGCCGGCGGAGCTCTTCCGGGCGCTGTGTTTGTTTTCACTAGTTGTAATGCATTGCACGGTATGAGAGATTACGCGCTGCGCCCGGTTCGGCTGCCGCGAGCCGGGTGGATGCTGACATTATCTTCTGCTGAATTCCTGGACATGTAGGTATCGCGGAAAATGAAATCGCAAAAGAAAGCGCGGGAACCGAGCGAACAGACCAGTGTTTAGCTCTTTCTCACACTAACTACATGGCAGGAATCAGATCAACCCTCCTGAGCTGCCTGATAAAGAAAATGGGGGACAGCCAGCGGGAACTTAAAATTGCGCTCAATCACGCCCCAACTGTTCCCGTGGATTTATTCAAATGCCGATTCAGGCAGCTTTCTGTCGTCTTGGAACTGGCCGCACTCGCGGGACGAACCACCATTTGGTGGAGCGCTCCCCTGCACATCACTGCGACGACTGCGTTGTCCCCTAGGCAGTTCGGCATATTTTGTTGAATGTCCAAGTCTGGGGGATCTTTGCGCACGCTACATGTCTCCGTTCCAGGACGAGCGGGGTTGCTACCCCTTGTCCCTCGTTCTCGGGACGAGTTCGTGCTCACTTTGCTGTGGTAATTATTAATTTGGGTGTTAGCTACATGTTCGCGCTCTTCGGAAGCGGGGCTGCCTCTATCCCCTGAGTCTGCCTTTTTTCTAATTTTGCTTTTGTCCTTTGTTTCGTTTAAGTTTTTGATTTGTTGTTTTGGGGGCATTGCCTTTTTTTATTTAGCCCAGAAATAGGTTTACCGGCAATTTATGCGGCTATGCCCTGGTTGGCGGTCGCCATAAAAGATCTTAACATTAAAAAAGTAATAAAACTACTTCATTAACGCTTAAACTACGAGGCTTGATCTTCTTTCGGCTTTGTTTGTCTCTCGTTCGATTGATCACTTTGTTTTTCCGCTTTTTTTCTCCTTGAACTCTTCTTTTTTTAACCGTGTAGCACAGATCTTAAATATGCGAATTTTCAACTAGTATGAATATGAACAAGGTCGGCTGACCAAAAGTCGCGTGCTCTCACTTATTCTTATTTATGACCTTACGACTTTCAAAACTTTCAATAATTCCCGGATTAACCTCAGTAGAACTTTGGCAATTTTATCATTCGAAAAAGAATGTAAAACAACATAAGGGTTTCAAATTTCGTAGAATCGGCCAAATAGTTATGATGTTATGGGCAAAACAAAATAATTCCGGGGCTAATCTTGGAAGGACCTTAGTAGTTATATCATTCGACAAATAATGTAAAACAACATAAGGGTTTCAAATTTCGTTAGAACCGGCTGAATAGGTACAATGATATTGCTAAAAAGACAAAAAAGGGGATCGACCGACATAGTGAGATGTAGAGTCGCCCGCGACTAAAAACCCGACTATCCTAAAAAAAGGACAACAAGCAGATTTGAGTAAAACTCTCCTTTTTGTTTTAACTGTCCTCTTTGTAGGACGTGGGGGGGGGGGGGCAATGGGTTAACAACCCACTCAAACGTGCTTCAACTATGAGTGGTAAATTTAGGTCAAGATTTTGATACCATATCGAATCTGAATCACGGTGCTAAAGGAAAACGCAATTTTAAGGGTACCATGTAGCTACATCCAACAAAAAGAATGGTCCAAGGACTTAAATTACAAGGGTTGGTTAGATAGTGGGGCAACGCTTTTTATACAGCTAAAGCCTGATTCAGGAAAGGTAGATTATGTGTAACAAACTTGCTAGAAATTCTTCAACCCTTTAACGATCACATATTTGTCACTCTAGAATATAGTTTATTAATAAATTTATATGCTTATCTGGAGTTGTTTTAATACCCACCCCTACCCCAAGGAAAAAAATAGAACAACTTTTGAAATGGCTTAGAATATAAAGGGGACTGTCGTAGAATAGGGTCAAGTTAACCCTCTCTGCATTTCTCAGCCGAGGTAGATGACGGCTATGTGTGTGGGAGATTTATTATACAAGCAAAGTGTAAATTAATTAAATGTAAGTTGGCCAAATAGTCGACTATCTTGGAGGTTCCGGGACAATAGAAAAACGGGTACAAAAATAACTTTACTAATATGCAAATTAATATTCTTTTACAGGGATAAAAGGGGTTTTAAAACAAGCTATATACACATTAGACGTATACGAGTCTCAGTGGCTAAACGGGAGGGAGACTTGGCGGGTACGGTCGCAGTACAAACGAACGAACAATATTGACCAGGGTCGTTCGAATGACTGAGCGTATACGAAGCCGACGATGGAGCCTTACACTGGGGGGAGGGGGTAGTAGAGAGAGCACTTACACAGTAGAGTTGCGCGCTGCTGTTACCTCGGATATTTGGTCCGAAGGAGTAATCCCTGCCTTGGCGCAAAGTTCAAATAATAGTCTCTTGACAATAACTACTAAGGGATGAACTTAGATCTTGCTTTCGAGTTAGAACACGAATCGAGACTGGGCGCGTTGCGTTCGAGGAGCGGGTAGAACGAGTAAGGGATAGACTCAAGTGAATTAATCGAGAGTACCCGGATCTTGAGGGGTTCTGGGAGAATTGTGAAGAGTCCAACGGGATGCGAATAGTGGGTACTGACGGTGGGCGGGCAGAGGATACTGATGAGGCGGGCAAGCAGGAGATACTCTCTTCCAACTCTGGCGCCAGAGGATTTATAGTGGGGTCGAATAGGGTTTTCCCCCTCAGTATGAAAGGGAGGGTTCCATGGTCCGACGCATCAGTAGGCGAGAGTTGTCGCGCGAGAAGGTTCCTAAGTCGGCGAGGCGAAACTTTGTTCAAGCCCCGATGGGATCTTTTGGGCTCTCAAACTTGTCGCGGCTTTCTGCGATGGCGGGCTTTCAGGCCACCACGGCATCTCATGATTTCGCACTTGCATTAGCGCAGACAAAAAAGGTAGACCAGGTGTCTGTTGTCTCTCTCAATTGAAGGTGTGGCAGCACGCATCTTTCTTTCTCTCTCTCGGATCTCTGACAGGGACTATTAAACCACAATTATTCTTTGCTTAAAATGCATTGATGTTGATGCTTACATCGGGGCTAGATGAGCTCCTAGTCTCGGTATTAAGTTAGGTCGGTGGTTAACTTGCTTAAGGAAGCCACGGGTTATATTGAATGGCAAGAAAGTCATTATGTATATGAGCCTGTCATCAGTGAAGTCCCATGGGATCTTAGTTGTAGCCACTATCATTTGTCATATTCGTAAAGTAGCCGGGTTCGAAGATGATACTACAGGGAGATCAAAAAGTCACTTTGCACTTTTTTCTTCTTTTTTTCAGACAACTAATGGCGGTTTTTAAAAATATAATATAAAGGATCCAAGCCTGTATTTATGCTAACGGGAGTCACTTTCAACATTTTTTATACACTTTAGTCATATTCATAATATTCTCCTGTTTTATAATATTAAAACGTGTTTCTGTTAATAAAAATACAAGTGCACAGTGACTTTTTGATCGCACTGTACGTTACCTATTCCTGTGAATAGTATATAGGTGTGTCAGCAAATACTGAATGCGATGGGTAGATAGTTTCATCGGGCATTTAAGTGGCAGATGTAGTTCAGTCTTAAATATTTTGAGACTAGTATATGCATATATATATATATATATATATATATATATATATATATGAATGCAATGTCCCGTTGGAAAAAATGAAAAGGTGTTTCCAAGTACCTTTTCATTTTTTTCCTGCGGGACATTGCATTGATTTGCTACCCTCACGTGATACTTTGTGAGTTTTTCATTTCATATATATATATATATATATATATATATATATATATATATATATATATATATATATATATATATACACGAGGGGCGGTCAATAAGTTTTGCAATTCGGATATAAGGAAACGAGATATGAGGAAAAGTGTTTTATTATTTTTCAATATAACTACCCTAGACTTCAATGCACTTGCGCCACTTGTCCCTGAGGCTTCGAATTCCCGACAACCAGAAATCTCCCGACTGCTCTTCAATCCACTCCTGAACGGCAAGCTGGACATCTTTATCGTCCCCAAACCGGCGTCCACGCAATGCAACCTTGAGCTGGTGGAATAAAAAGTATTCACTAGGGGCCAGATCTGGACTGTAGGGGGGTATGGTTGAGCTCCTCGAATCCGCACTCGCGCAAGGCAGCTTGTGCAACTCTGGCCTTGTAGACTTTGACGACGTTGAAGTCGATCATGGGGCGTGAGGTTTCTAGGGACCCAACGATCAGAGACCTTGGTCATGGCCAAATTGTCGTGGATGATTTTGATAACACTTCCATGTGATATTCCAAGTTGTCACTCGGTTTCTTCGACCTTCACCCGTCGATTTTCGAGGACCATCCTCTCCACACGGGTCACATTGTCCTCGTTGGTCATGTCTGACGGGCGTCCTGGATAAGGGTCATCTTCAAGGGACTCACGACCATGGCGGAACTCCCTATTCCAGCGAGCAATGGTTTCATAGGAATGGGCGGTGTCGGTTTACACTACAACCATGCGTTCATGGATCTCTTTTGCATTCTTGCCTTCCTTGGTCAAAAATTTGATCACTGCGCGTTGCTCAACCTTCTCCATTGTTGAAAAAATTATGACTGACGGTTCTCCGATCAGCTACTGCTTCTTAAATAGACGAGGCAGGAGCGTGCGGCTGCAGGTCCTGACTTGTCCTAACTTTTCCTAACACCCCCACAAACAGCCATCCCCCTTCCTCTGTTTTGCCCTACCGATTCGCAAAACCTATTGACTGCCCCTGGTATATATTCAAAATTTTCGTAACAAGAATAATTGTTCAATTTTTTAATTATTGCAAGTTTATTAGTCAACATTTCAAAAATAATAAGAAAAAAAACTGCATTCCTTCGCTTTACATAAAATCGTTCTCTGCTCCTCTTCCTATAGGAGGTTTCAGTCCCTGGAGCTTTGCTATTCGATTAAATATGGGCTTAAATGAATGATGTGTAATTATAATCTTTTTCTGAATATTTTATTTTGTAAAAATAAAGGTTTGAATCTTTGCCAATTCCAGAAATGCTTCTTTTCAAAGAAGAGTGTGCAACCATTGTTGCTCTGCACCAAAGTGGCCTGAAATGGAAGGAGATAGCTGCTAAAGATATTGCATCAAAAAGCAGCATCTTTAAGATCATTAATGACTTTAAAAAGACTCGTTACACTTCTATGAAAAAAAGTCTTCTGGACGCCTGAGAGCTTCAAATGAACGCCACGGACGCGAAGATCGCCTCTGGGTAAGGTCTTAGCTAAAGAATCGGTTTGCCTCCAGTGCCAAAATTGCTCAAGATTTGAAAGGAGGTGATGTGAACGCTTCATCACACACAATGGGGCGGATACTCTTCGACAAAGGTCTCAAATCAAGAAGAGCTGCGAAGAAGAAGAAGGGCTCACCAAGAAGAACTTTACGGATAGACTCCACTTTTGGAAGAAACATAAAGAATGGACTATTGAAGATTGGAGCAACCAAAGTGATATGTTCTGATGACGTTTTCTTCCGCTTAAAGAAATTAAAGTTGTATTATTTGTGGACATAAGCAAAAGATTAGAAGAAAACATTTTGATCATAGTGATATGGCGAACTGCGCTTTTGGGAGATATTTAATATTTGCAATGACATAACCACCAGTAGTAATTAATAGTACATTATTTCTTTGTTTAGTAGTTGAGAAGTATTGGTGGAGATAGTGGGATGGTTCAGATTAATTTACTCCCTCATGAATGGATGTACAACTGGACATATTGTATATACAGTGAAACTGTGGATTTCGTCGGTTTTCGTTTATACCACATTTCATTTTCGTCTATTTTTTTCTGAAAAAAATGCTGTTTTTCGTCCCGAAATTTGATATTCGTCTCTCATAAACACGAATTTCCAAAGAAGTAGGGCTTGTTTGTTTTTTTAAGTGCTTTCATTAACTTCCATTTTTTTCTAGAATTACTTCAAATCTTTATTATCGTTTTTTTTATTTTTTTAATCGAAATATTTTTGTTGGAGTAACGTGGTGGGACCAGAAACCAGTAATTTTTAATTTCACGAATTTCATTGGAAAATACTTTTTTGTTTTAGTCATTTTTAGCTTTCGATTTACTCCCAAGAGCTAATTAATGACGGAAATTAACTTTCGAATGTACACCCTTGACCCAAAGTATAAAATACCACTCAGAGATTTATATATTTAACATATTTAATATTTTTTTTTAGAATTTATCCTATTATTCATTAATACGTATGATAATAAATGCGTATTTTGCTAATATGGTTGAATTGAAGAGTACTTGAAAAAGCGATAAGAAATACCACAACGACAAATAAAACAAAACCGTAAAAAAAATTACAAACTGACGGGAAAGATAGCGTCAGAAATTTGGGGAAATTTAGTGAAATCCATGTCCCGATAAATTATGGCTGTAATTAAAGCAAAATGAGGTCCAATTAAGTAATAATAATATATATTTTTTTACCACAAATGTTCTGACTGATTACATTATATGAATGATTTGATTGGGGCCTTATATTTTGGGCCAAGGGGGTATGCAGATTTTTCTGCTCGGGTGAGGGCCGGGACATTACAGCGGAGTGGTTGGTGGGTCCTGTTGCCCGTAAGCCGCTTGGCATCCTTTTGTTTCTCGTGTTCCTATAGTGACGATTAAATCACCCCGCCTTACATACACTAAAACACGAAACTGGGTGGAGTTGTCTGGCAGATCCGCCTGTACGACTGAAGCCAAAATTCATGACCATAATAAACGCGGTTCATGGCCCCGAAACTTAAGTTTGTGTAATCCAACGCAGGTTACAAAGGTGGGTATAAGAGATTATTGTAGTTGAGAAAATCGCATAATCAACGATGGCATTTCATTGAAGAAAGAATAAAGTGGGAAAGGATGCTACAAAGGAGTGTTGATGGCATTTAAGGGTATTATAAAACTACACGAACAAGTTCTTACAAAGAGAACTGGGTATCAGAAGTGCGAACAAGCTATATAAAGAGCACAAATTAATTCCCCAAATTGCTACTAAGAACACGGATTTTCAAGCGTACGAACAAATTCGTATAAGGAGACAAATTCTTGAAACTGCGAACATTAAACATGGTTTGAGAATATCTGGGCTTCCCCGGAATTTAGAGGCGGGGTATTTAAGGGAGGGGGCGGGGATTGCCTAGGAAACCATTGCTTTTTGTTGTTGTTGTGTCCTTCGAGCTGGAAATGACATGTGATCACTTGATGTCTAAACTTGCCCCCCTCACTTGAGTGGTAAAATACTAATGGCGACATTGATACGAATTGTACATAAATATTCTTAACGTCTTAACAAAATTTGTTGCTTCCCATAATAGCAATTAAACCTATTGGTTTAAAATTAACAATTGAACATATTGCTTCCCAAATTATAAAAATGAATCGATTGTTTCCACAAATAATAAAGGAACGAAAAAAAGACAATTGACTATTGCTTCCCTAAATAAAAATTGAACATATTGCTCCTCAACAATCGAACCTATTGCTTCTCCAAGTAAAAGTTGATTCTATTGCTTTCCCAAATAACAATTGAACCTATACTTCCCCAAATTAAAATTGAACCTGTTGCTTCCGCAAATAACAAATGAACCTATTGTTTCTCCAAATAAAAATGCAATCTATTGCTTCCCCAAAGAACAATTGAGCCTATTGCTTCACCAAATGAAAATTGAACCTATTGCTTTCCCAAATTATATTGAACTTATTGCTTCCTCAAATAAAAATTGAACCTATTGCTCCTCAAATAACAATTGAACTTATTGCTTCCCCAAATTAAAATTGAACTTATTGCTTCCCCAAATAACACTTGAACATATTGTTCCCCAGTTTTAAGCATTTTAAAATATTTGTCCCATTTTTAAATCAATGCAACATATAATCTGTAACATGTTGCCTAGGTTAGTTTTTTTTGACATTTCTAGCACTATCTATCGTTAGTAAATAATCTCCCCAAACAAACAGTTTAACATATTACTTGAAATCTGAAATAGTTCTTTTAACACATTATTTGCCATTTGAAATCGTTTTAATATATTACTTGCCATCTGAAATTCTTTGAACATATTACTTGCCATCTGAAATACTTATTTTAACATATTATTTGCCATTTGAAATCATTTTAATATATCGCTTGCCATCTGAAATCCTTTTAACATATTATTTGCCATCTGACTAGTTATTTTAACATTATTTGCCATTTGAAATCGTTTTAATATATTACTTGCCATCTGAAATCCTTTTAACATATTTGCCATCTGAAATAATAATTTTAACATATTATTTGCCATTTGAAATCGTTTTAATATATTACTTGCCATCTGCAATTCTTTTAACATATTACATCTCACTGAACGTGGGAAGCAAAGAGTTAGTTAATTAACTTTTTTATCGAAATGAATTAACATAAGAATTAAGCTCTTATAAAAATAACATTCGAGAAATGCTCACTCTACAGACACACACAGTCGAAGGAGGACTGGGTGCTGGAGCCCACGGGTTAACCAGCGATTGTCATTCTCAATTTTATGTTAATTTCATGTTCCGATCGGAGGACTTCGTCCACAATAAAAAGGGACGCGTGGCGCAATTAACTGACTTTTAACTAATGGTAATAATAATAGCTACGATTGCGTTTGTTGATTAAGGAGAATCAAAACGTAACCTGTAATCCAGAAGTGTCGATAAACTGCACAAAAAAGTAACAAATTTCTCCTAGTGAAGATGTCTATTTCCAACATACAAAAGATAACCATTTTCTTGTCTCCCAAAGGTCTCTGTTAACCACAGAAAAAGTAAACAATTGCTAGTAATCATGAAATCTTCATCAGCTTCACAAAAGTAACCAATTTCTACTGATCCAGATGTTTCCGTCAACCGCACAAAAAGTAAGCAATTCCTAGTAATCCTGAAGCCTCAATCACACAAAAAAGTAAACAATTTCTAGTAATCCTGAAGTCTCAATCACACAAAAAATAACCAATTTCTCGTAATCCAGATGTCTCCATTGCCCACACAAAAAGTCACCAATTTCGGAGCCTAACCAGATAATATATTCAGATGCCTGGGAGCAACGACACAAAAACTAACCAGTCTCTCTCTCTTCTCTGATACCAAAGTATAGAAGTGTCATAAAATTTGAAGGATTTAGTAATTGAGAAGATAGCACAACTCAGGCTCGTAGTAGGTTGGATAAATCAATCACCGTTTTAAAACTTGCTATCAAGGGAATTAATTTAAAAAATAATTTAGATTAAGTTTCATATTTTCATATAATTAACTCTCGTCCTGTCCCTCCTTTTTTGAGTTTCGAAATAAAGTAAGTTGCCTGCTTTTGCCGAGATTGAGATTCACAGTATTCAATTAAAGGTTGGTGTGCTTATGGTGTATTCTCGCTGTGTAGGCGTTATTCAAATCGTATCAAATTTTATTATTCTCTTTAAAGATGTAAAGAAGAAGTTACACCTATCGAGGCTCGAGAAAGTGGAAAATTGGAGTTTGGGGAGGAATGTTTTTGAGGGATCTCAAATCCCTTTTTACAAGCGATTAGACGAGAAAAATTTGGGTGTAAAATGATCCCTTTTTGATTATTTGTCATTTTTAAGAGGCGTACAAAAACGAAATTGGTAGGCGAAGAGAGGAATAAAGAATAAAGTTGTGGGAGAAAGATGGGTGGAGTCCTCAGTTTATAAGGCTAGTCTATCTGGCGCCGGAAATAAGTTCCTTCACCCTAAACCAGAGAGTTGCCAATGAAAATGATTATTCATTGGCATTTGTCATTAGGTAATGTACATAAGTAACGATAATTCCCGCATAGATTACCATATGGGTGGTCATTTTATTTAAATACTCTCAATATGGAAAAGGATTAGGTGTCTTAATCTTGACATCTAAAATTTTCAAAACAATGCCCTTTATCATCACAAAATGTGATCAAGATTTTAGACTACATAGCTATGCATTTTGGTTTTAATTCAAAAGAGATTATTTTTTCCTTATCTAAATCGCTTGGTAAGACCTTATTTGGAGTAGGCGGTGCAATTCTGGTCTCCTCTCATGCAAAAGGTCATTTGTACTATTGCAACGTTTCCATGGTTGAACAACGGAATTAATTCCTGAACTTAGAAATAGAACTTACGAATAAAGGCTTGAAGCACTTAAATTTAATTTCACTGGAAGATTTACATCTGCATGACCAACTTATTGGTCTTCAAAATACTAAACGTGTTTACCAATATAAATTATGAATCAATAGTTAATCGATAATTGAACGGAGAAGATAATTGAACAGCAACTAGAAATAACGGGTTTAAGTTTGTAAACAAAAATATTTAACAATGCGATAGCACAAAATTTCTTTTCTTATAAAATAACACAAGCTTGGAATAACCCGCCTAAGAATGTCGTTGAAAACACTAGAATATGGCTTTAAAGAATACAATCGATAAATATTACTTTGAAATATAACGCTACAGAAATAAGAGCAAATCATATTCGCTTTAAATTCCATCCCCACATTATTCAACTGGTCAAAGTACTCTGCCATCTACTTTTGATCACTTTAACTCCACTGCTTGCAAGTATACCCTTCCATTCTTATCATCGATGTTCACACAACTATTCTCCTTTCCAGAATAACTTCCTGTTTCCATCCGGCTCCTCATTCATCTGCCTGTTCCCATCCAGATCCTCAGTCATCTTGCTGATCTCATCAGGATCCACATTTATTTTCATGTTCCCATCAGGATCCTCATTCATCTTCATGTTTCCATCAGGATCCTCATTCATCTGCCTGCTCCCATCAGGATCCTCATTCATCTTCATGTTCCCATCAGGATCCGCATTCATCTTCATGTTCCCATCAGGATCCTCATTCATCTTCCTATTACCATCTGGATCCTCATTCATCTTCTTGTTCTCATCGGGATCCTCATTCATCTTCCTTTTCCCATCAGGATCCGCATTCATCTTCTTGTTCCCATCGAGATTCTCATTCATCTTCCTTTTCCCATCGGGATTCTCTTTTATCTTCCTTTTCCCATCGGGATTCTTATTCATCTTCTTGTTCCCATCAGGATCCTCACTCATCTTTCTGTTCCCATCGAGATCCTCATTCATCTTCTTGTTCCCATCAGGATCCTCATTCATCTTCTTGTTCCCATCAGGATCCTCAATCATCTTCCTTTTGTCATCGGATTCTCTTTTATCTTCCTGTTCCCATCGTGATCCTCATTCATTTTCATTTTCCCATCGAGATCCTCATTCATCTTCCATCCGGATTCTTCATTTGTTGTTTTTCGCCTCCTATGCATTCATTTGCATTTTCCTGATATTCTTACCTGCGCGATTAAGCATTTGCAAGTACGTCTTCTCATCCAGACACCAACTAATTTAACTTGGGTATGGGCTGTCAGACAGCCCATACCCATACGTCCCTTAGCATATTCTTTATTACTAGGCAGGAATCAACCATACTTTTACATTCTCTTTCTCTTTTTTACCCAACACAGATGCATTTATGCACATAATAGAGAAACACGAGTTTCTTTCAGCACCGAACCCTTCCACCTTCTTTCTAATTTCATTCTCTTCGGGTGTACCAAAAGCTCCAGTTATCCCCTCTCTCATTCTGCCATCTATTCCACCATTCCTATCTTCTACACCCATAAACTAATACCCATTCCCAATTCCACCCATCACTCATCTCAATCCATCCCAGAACATCTCTTTCTCAGCTTAACTTCTATTAGTACAGAACGCATACACTACAACCGAGCACAGTTTTACCTGTTCAGATCTCAATTTCACCCTCCTAATTCTCGAACTCAATTCATTCATACCCAACCATTGCATCACCCCACTCCTCACTCAGAAGCACTGCCACACCATCTTTACCTTTAGCATGATTCACCAGTCCGTTTTTTATGCAAACTTGTTTTTTTAAGGCGAATAATCCCTCCAAGTCCCCCCCTCAAAAAACACCTCCTCTGGGCTACTCGTGCTGCATCTCTCTCATTTTCACTGATGCTCTCGTTGATTTTCTTTTTTTTTAAATAAACAATGGATTATGCCGGTTCCGCTCCTTCAATCAGTAATTAGCATTAATTCCACGGTGGAGCAAAATGTAAAACTCCTGAAGGTTAAAGAGGTCAGTTGTTAGATGGGAGAGTGGCTTAAATATTTGGCGCCTAAGTTTGTTGGTGAAATTGCAATAAACATTCTCATTCTACGCCACTATTCACCCAATTTCTTGTAAAGAATTGCTGTAACTACACGTCATAAAATTGCCATACCTCATCTTCACTAACTCGCCATAATCATAATTTCAATAGAACGAACAAACCTCGAAAGTTGTATTTCGGAGATGAGGAGTTTCTCAGGTTTTCGTCGGCAATCGTTTCAGGAGAACACTCGAATGACGTCACGGACGGACCTGTTCTAATCGCAAGACGGAGAATTACTTGGGCGATAAAAATGGGCGGACTTGGATAAAGGGGCGGGATAGAGCTTCGATCTGTTAGGGTTGGATTGCGGTGTGTATGTTTGGGGGTGAATTGTGGTAGATATATTTGGGGCTGGATTGTAATGTGTTTGGGGTTGAATTGTGGTAGATATATTTGGGAATGTGTTTGGGGCTGGATTGCGGGGTGTTTAGGGTTGAATTATGTCTCATGGTTGCGGTTTTACCAGAGCCCAGTGTTGTCTCTTGCTCCGCTTTTATACCACTAGTGCGATCTAAAGCGTGTGGCAGCCGCCGGGAATTCGCCCCGAAACGGAACTCCATCCAGCTACTTACCGCACCCGATGTAGCTTAACTTCTATCCCATTCATAAGCGATGTTTCCACTCAACAAGGGCGTAACCCCTGAATAGGAGCAGCTTTCGTTATATATGTTACTTTTTCTCTTCTCTTGTATTCAATGAGAATGTGCTGAAGTAAAATTCGAAAGTACTTGGAATTCTCCGTGGTTTCTATTTCCTGCGGGTTAATTCTTCATATTAAGATATATTAAAAATATTGATAAAATGAAATAAATAAATATAATGATAAATTAAAAGTATTTATTAAATTTAATGTATATTTATTGAAAGGTGATTAAAAGTATTGATTAAATGAAGGGTTTATAGATTAAAAATATTGATTGCATTAAATGTGTTAAGGAAATATATGTATTTAGTGGCAATGACGCGCCCCACTTTGTAGGAAAGCAGTTAATGATGATATTAGGGTATAAATTAAAGTTTAAATTACAAAGAATATTTTAGTGTTTAAATTAAAGTAGAGAATAAAGTATATATATATATATATATATATATATATAACCTTCTAAATTAAATCATAACATTAAAATATACATTAAAGTTTATATTAAAGTCTAAATTAAATTCTAAAAAAAAGTAAAATTAAAATAAAACTCCTCTCTTAGTATCATTCCGATTCCCTTCTCTGATCTTTATCACTTGTTTTTATATTTTCCTTATTTTATTTTCTGTCTGTTCCTCCTATTTTTCTTCATCGAGTAAAAATGCTATCGTTAGTCACATCTACTTCCTTCCCTCATTAATACACAAATAGGTTCATCCCATGTGTCCTTTAAAAAAAATTCTACAATTTAATACAGCACGAATATTCGCTAGTCTTTAAGCGGATCCAACCCGTAGCAAAAAGAAAAACGACGAATTCCAAATTCGAAAGTATTTTGAATGTCTTTTTTTTTTTCAATTTTCTGTAGGTTAGATCTGCATTCGTTGCTTCGCTCACGCGTAAGGGAGGGGGTGTTGTAGCGGGGGCGATGCCAATGGGAGAATGAAAACCTAGATGAACGGCTCGCCCTCCTGCCCCCATGCCCCCAGTTTTGCACTCTCCTGGCCCCGATGACTGTAAAGGGGGCTCTGCGGCTCTATATATTCCGCATACTGTCACTTCCTCTGTCTACAATATTTTTTTACTTCTCCTTCACATAATTCATTCGTGATTCGGCCTCGTTTCTGTTGTGCTTTAAAATTTTAAAATAATTCCACCGCACGCGCCATTTTGTGGAGTTAACCAAATCTCTCTTCTTTAAGTTATCAAATTTTTCCGGTTTTAAAAAAAAATATTAACAACTAAATCTGGTAACTTCTTTGCATGTTTTGTTACCACGCATTTACAGAAATTCGCAAATTAAGTCATTAATGTATGTATGTATACAGTGTGTGTTAAAAAGAATGAAACCCCAAAGAAAATATCAACATTTCTAGCCCGGTTTTTTTAACTCCTCTCCCCAAAGATGGCTTCCAAAGATTCTGGAGTCCTGTTAAATTGTTCAGGGTTAACGGCGAAGGATATCTGCAAGTAGATGTCTGGATAAGTTCTTTACTAGGGCCTCTCCCTACTGACCTTTCTCCTGACCCACTTTAAGGGCGTTACCTGTAAGGTATCTCGTCATCAGTATCGCGAGGTATTCGGCGGACGTTCTATAGACGAGACGTTACATCGACGATATCTTTGTCTTTCCCGACGCTGCTCAGATCCGATCATTTATGGACGTGGACAGTTGTTGGCTGGCGCGTAAAGACTATGAAGCTAGTAAGAAGCGCATTCGGCGGAAAGATGGTAGGAATGGGTGGTTTGATATATGTGGTAGTTTAATAAAAAGGTGTGTGGTTATGAAGGGGAATGTTTAATATGTTTATGGATCGAGTCCTGAAAGAAGCTCGAATAAAAAAGGTGGAAAGGGATGTGAGATCGATGGCTTCTATCCATGTTGGTATATGCTGAAGATCTGGTGTTAATGGTTGAGAGTGAGAGGGTTTGGGAAGTGTTGATCCGGAGCGCTTTGACGGGGTATGTGTGAGGAGAGGGATTTAAAGGTCTTAAAAGGCGCTTTCTACCCGATTCCAGCCACCCTCTGCCCCCTTGACCCCATTACCACCTCTGATGTGCCCTTTCTGATCTGCTGGTATATACGAGTATGTTCACCCCTCTTTCCATCCTCACCACTTACAGACTCTCTACGGCAGATACCCTCGATGGTTTTCACCTTTAAACCCCCCTCCCCCAACGAACCCTGCCGCAGCGTTTCATGGTGTTGGTGATACCCGATATCGACGAGCGATGCCCCGAGGACGGGGAGTTGCCCCGCTCTTTGCTGAACTCCAATCAACGCCTTCCTACGCTGAGACGGACGGGGCTCGGCTTCTCATCCCCGGCCAAAGAGATATGACTCAGAAGCAGACTAAAACAATGTGAAACAAGTGTGGATGTGTGAGTGAAAGAGTGTGACAGTGCCTGGCAATAATAGAGCGAGGGGCGCTGGACTGTGAGGATGAAACGGGTGATAGTGAGGATGAATGACGGTGTTACGGGGCGATAAGTCTGGGTGAATGAAAGGCAGTTTGTTTTGGGTGGGGGAAGAGGGCGATATTAAGTTCCGAAATTAATCTCCCGAATAAAGATTTCTGAAAAAACAACAACACTCATTCATTCATCAATAAATTTGATCCTGAGTTAAAGACCCTCAGGAAGTCTGAGTTTTGGGAACCTCATAATATTTTGGTTTCAGCTTCCTGGGGCAAAATTCATACCCCAGCCGAAACAGGGGCCTCATCCACGGAAAATTCTCCTGTCCGTTTGCTGGGATGGAAATGGCATAATCCATTTTGAACGTCATAACTTTAATCAGACAATGACCAGAGACGTTTACTGTCTTCAGTTGGACCTTTTATATGCAGCATTATAAGAAAAAAGACCAGTATCAATCAATAGAAGAAAAGTACCCTTTCATCAAGACATCGCATGCCCTCATATCCTTAGGAGTTTACGAATCACCTGAAGAGACTGAAGATGTTAGCAACGGAAGAAATCGAAAATTATTACTACTTATTAAATTAATAAATAAATGATTATTTAAATAAAAATAACTTCAAATATTTGATTGATTTTTAACCATAAAATAAAGATAAACATGCAAGCAATGCGGCGATAATTATGGGATGACCTAATATCTCTATATACCCGCCTTTCTCCATCCTTCTGTCTTCACACTCTCGTTGGTTTAATTTTATTTCTCAACTAAATTTTTATCATTACTATTATTATTATTATTATTATTATTGAGTAATCCATGGTGCCCACCACTTTGTAAATCACAATTGAATATATTATTGAAAAAGTCGGTACGAATCAGTGGCACATCGCAGCTCCACCTATCCGTGCTAGATGGTGTTGTGTTGCGAAACGTTGAGGCCGTAGCGTGGGAGGGACCTAACCTTAATGAATGCTTTAATTGGACAAAATGAATTTGAAAAAAAACAAGACTTTTAAAAGGCGACATTAGGCAAGAACTCAAAGTCTGTTTCTTCCATTGCACAGTTTTGAAATAAACCCTAGCCCGTTTCATGTGGAGGTGGGGTTGTCCTTCAACCTATCCCTTTTCGGGCGTCCTTCTTCGGGATAGTATTTAAACTACCTTACGTGCCGTTTTGAAATGCCCCCCCCCCCGAATCTTACGTTAACGCCATATGTACCTAAATTGCCCGCAGGAAATAGAAGAAAAAGTGCGATTTAAAGCGCTTTCGCCTTTTATCAAGGCCATATTCAAACTCCATGTAATGTTTACTCGTTTTATAAATGGCCTGAACTGATAAGCATATATGAAATGTGTAAATTAATTTTTTTATCGATTCTGGCATTCCATATATGTCTGATGGAGCATCATAATCAATTAAATAATAATAATAATCATTTTTCTATGGAGCTCTTCAAGGCCACAAGCTACACAAAGGGACCGAATCTGATGAAACAAAAATTGATTTGAGATAAAATAATTGTTTCTATTTTGAGCAAAAAAAAACAATGATTATTTTCGCTCTTTAATAACTGTTTCTATTTTGAAGAATAGAAATAGTTATTTTTGTTTTCAATAATCGTTTCTATGTTAAGGGATAAATTTTGTTTTGCTTTGCCATAATTGTTTATATTCTATGTTGAAGAGTAGAAACAATTATTTTCATCCTCTATTTATTGTTTCTATGTTGGAGAATCGAAGGGAGGGAGGTTCAAAGGATGTTTTAAGTTTAGTAATAGAATTTTTTTTTTAATAATTGTTTCTATTCTATTTTATTTTGAACAGTAAAAATTATTTTCTCAACTTAATAATTATTTCTACAGTAAAGCATATAAAATTTTTCTTTGCTTTTCATTGTTTCTATTCTATATTAAAGAAATGTAACAATTATTTTCGCTTTCAATAATCTGATTCTAGTTTAGAAAAGAAAAATATTTTTTTTGCTTTTCACTAAAAGTAGAAACAAAACAATTATTTCGGATTCTCAAATTATTTTGTTTCTATTCCATGTTGGAGTAAAAGCCGTTTATCTTCATTTTGAGGCTTTTTTATTTTCGGAAAACTCCAACTCAAAATTATTTTTATAGTTGATCAATCAATTGGTTTCTATGGTCCTTTGAAATTTGTATATCACTGTAAGTGATTGTAGTTTTTAGTCGTGTTATTAATTAATCATATCCAAACAATGTAATTTTTATTAAACTATTTGAAACTTTAGCCAAAAATATAATGCAGATAAAGTTGATTATTCAAAAATGTCCCATGTCAACTTAATGAAATTTTCAGGCATTTTCTGCAATTATTAACCTTTATAATTTCCGATAAAACAAGTGTTTTTTTTTTAACATTTGGTGACACTTTATGATATAATTTAGAGGGTTTCTTTAGATTGTCTACATTTGTCTAATCCCCGCCTGTAAGATGTTCACATCAACGAATACTCAAGATCCAGTCAGATTTACATGAAAAAATGAATAACCATAATTTTATCTATGTATGCAAATTTTCCTTATTGTTATTGCCAAATATTCGTTATTTCTTTGGATTGTAACATACCCATCGATATATATTGGTACGGTTTTACTTTGTCATATGTCAGCCTGCATTTCACTGTATCTGATACAAAGGAAGTCATATTGAAGATAAAATCCACCTAAATATCCCTTCTAGATTGTTACTCTCGAAGGATTTATATCATTCTAGCTTTAAAAGTCAAATGAAGCCATTCAGATATACCTACACTCGTGGCCATAATGGTTCGGACACAGGTTTCTATCACAAAACCTCCAGTAACTTCAAACAAAATAATCGTAAGTAATGTGTGATAAAGTACATATATAAACTAAGTGTAGCTATATGTTATACATGTTAGGATGGATGAAACTACAAGTTACGTGCAACTTATAGCTATGCTTATCTTATATCTGTAATTTATCCTGCATTACTTACCATTATTTGGTTTGAAGCTACTGTAATTAATGATAGAAACCGAAGTGTCCGAATCATTATTGCTGCTACTGTATTTTTAGTGGCCGCCTTCCCTAACTTTCGAACCTCAGTAAATTACCTATTTTAATTTTACTTAATTTCCAAGCCTAACCTATATTCGTGGCCTAGCTTAACCTAACCTATATTCGTGGCCTAGCTTAACCTAACCTACCTTCGTAGCCTATTTTCATGTATAGCCTAACATTAACGGAGGGATGTCCATTCTTATATTTGCCTGGTAATGAAAGAAAGCCTGTTAGGCTTTTCATTTCCACGTCATCTCAAAATAGAGGCTTTCACGAGTTCACAGACTCTCGAGGCCACGTCGGATAAAGGCGCGAATGAAATTGACTCTGACGCGAAATAGTCAATTCGCCAAAGCCCAATGGGTCACTTTTTCAAATTTTGCACCCACACAAGGAAGGGGGGGGTGTGTGTGTGGATCACACCTGAAAGACTATGTTCCCTCTCAACCCCAAAGCCTGCTGGAGGAACTGCAGCTAATATATCTTAGACACATTTTCACTTCCTTTTAGCTTCAAGACGAGCAAGCTTTAGTTGGAGAGGTAGTGAAGAAACTTAACTAACAAAGCATTTTGGGAGAATGGAAGTGTTAATAAATAGAAACGGTAGATAGGTTCGTACAAAGAACACAGACAGTCAGAGGTACGAACTGAACTCCCACTTGCATCCTGGGCCCAACAAAAGACGGTCGGTAAAAGATACCATCGTTAAATGGCGATGCTGCCTCTATCCCACGCATAGCTTCATATGTAGTTTTTAGTCCACACATAGCTTAGAGGCAGCCCCTAGACCACGCGTCGGCAAACCTTTTTGTGTGCCAAGCAACTATAATGCCCAATGCATAAATAATTTAAAAATATAGGTACGAAAAATGATTAGCTATCGATATGCCCATGGATACGGTAAATAAACCATTAAAAGAAATATATTAATTCTTATCATTAGAAAATATGTAATTTTAATATATACTTAATTTTTAATGTGATCCATGGCCTTGCTTAAAGTAGAGGAAAAGAAAATCGCGTGCCAAGTTTGACACGAGTGGCAGAATTTGTCGAAGCCTGGCCTAGACCAAGCGTGGCGTCAAATGCAGTGCCTAGCCTACGCATTGCATTATATATTAAATCAACCGGATTTTTGTTGTCATAATTACAAGAATATCAGCTTATTTAATGGACAAAACTTTGTATATAATTATCTATGATTCTGATGCCTTCCTATACATAACGCAAGAGACATATTCTTAGTCGCGGGCGACTCTACATCTCACTATGTCGATCGGTCGGTCGGTCCCCTTTTGCTTCTTTTTTTTGTAATAAAATTGTAACTAATCGGCTGATTCTAACGAAATTTGAAACCCTTATGTTGTTTTACATTCTCTTTCGAATGATATAACTTACAGGGTCATCCTAAGGTTAGTCTTTGAATTATCGAAAGTTCTGGAGGTCGTAAGGTCATAAATCAGAATAAGTGAGAGCACGCGACTTTTTGGTCAGCAAACCTTGTTTTAATATGAGAGCTAAAATGAAAGAAAAAATAGGCATACAGTTCATCCTTGCCTTCTTAATTTATGCGATTTCACTTTACTTTCGCTTCTCTTTCAGACAATACAATTCGTGTAAGAAAAAAAAAACCGTTTATAAAGCGTTTCCTTATAAGGAAAACCCGCTAAATACCCCCTTAATGCGCCTAACAAGGTAGTGTTTGATTGGTTCGCGCCTAAACGCGAAGGGTGGAAAGTCACGTAGGATTTCAAATTGCTATTCGTCATCGAGTTACTTAATAATCGATGGTAATCTCAGTAAATGCTTTTAATAGGCTCTCGAGGAGAGATTTGTATATAGGTTGTTATCCAGAAATACTCTCCACCGTACAGGCATGGCGAAAAGTTTGATCGGAGGGGAACTTGATCCCAAAGAACCGCTTGAACAAGAATGGTACCAACATGGCCCCTAAGAACCACTCATATGGACGATCCAAAGTTATTTTGCGGTGAATCATGCGTTCCCTAGCATCATAGAGATCCTGGTGTCGTTGGCCACGAATAACGAAGTGGCTCGGAAGCCATGAACCACCACATATATTGATCCATCCATTGCCCTGGAAATTATATTTTAATCCAATCGAAATCCTATGACTAATCCTTAAAAAATGGGTTAAGAACCGGAATCCCGCAAATGATCGCGAATTATGGCAACCCCCGACCGTTATTAGGACAAGAATGGAGATCCATTGCTCCTGGGGTTAACAACATCCAGGCAAAACGACTCCCAAGCGTTGTTCACTTTTATCCCTTTGCACGAGGGGTCATATATACTAAACCTCACGCTTAGTGTTTAGCGCGTTGCAAATAATCTAAAGCAAGAAAGAAATAGGAGGCAATAAATTTGCCTCTGCCCAATTCGCCTTGAATGTTAAGTACTATGAAGCTGTTATCATAAGATAAACAAAAGTCTGAATTGAAGCTATCCGTGTTGATACGAATATTGCTCATGGATAATAATTGGTAGGCTCGAAACAATTGTATCTACATACATATATTATGGTCGCAATGAACTCTTTGACTGAATAATTAAATAGTTTCTCCTGCCCTTTCTAAATCAGGTTCGTTTCTTTTCTTCAAAGCAGGTTGTTGGTTCATTGCCAAATTGGGAATCGAGTTTTCTGTTTGGTTGCAGAGATGTCCCTTCACTAGGCTAGGCTATAAATCCTCAAAGTGAGGTAATTCAACGTTCCAATCTTCTTTTTTCTGCTAGCAAAAGCTATACATTTATTTCGCCTTTACTAAAAATAATCTTTTTCGGAAAATATATTTGGTTCGTTTTCTAAAATATTTAAATATATTTGAATAAAAAAACAAACATCTCTACCAATTTTTAAATTAAAGTTAGTAGTTAGTAAAGATTAGGGAGTGTAGAAGTGAGAATGCGTGCAAGGCGCGTTTAGACCCAAATGGTTAATGTACCGGTAAATCACCTAGAAATTCCTTTCCATGACATCAAAAGACAAAGAAAGCTTTGTTATATGCCATTTGGACCCTTGATAAATTGTATGCCTCGATAAAGTAGCAAGACTGGGTTTATTGTTATCATTAATATTCCATCCAACTTCTACAAGATTATAATGGTTGTTATATTATTTAATAGCTTTGAGAGATCGTGTTTAGAGACTTGTTTACGAAACTTTCGAATGACCTCAGAGGGGCTGTGCTAAGAGATGCAGCCATTGGATATTGGAGTCCAGTATCCTTGTTCCTTATTTTTCCTGCTCGCTAATTCTCCGTTGAGAAAGCCTACCATTGTTGGCTTACATTTTTTAAGAAAAACAAATTTAAACTATTTTAGGGATTTTACTGTCCCCACAATAATATATATATATATATATATATATATATATATATATATATATATATATATATATATATATATATATATATATATATTTTTTTTTTAAATAAATATTCGTTATTTGTTTTCGATTCTGTTAGAGTGGTTTGGGGAGGCGTAGGGTTGATAAACATTTGCTAAGTACTAAGAAAGCACTTGCCAAACGTTTTTAGTTTGTTTAAAATCTGTAATTGATCGATTTTTAAGCCTTAAATGTTGCGTGCATATTTTTATCTCTCCTATGACGTCATAAGGGAGTCCAACTCGGAATCTTGAGTGCTTTTTTGTTGTTCCCAGCTTTACTCTTCCTTACCGGACTCCACCATGTGAGAGGTTTGCTATCTTATTTTTTCGGAGCTCTCATTATTCCTTTATATTTATTTTTATTTATCCCATTTGCCTAGTCATGTAATCTCCAAAGGAAACGTACCAGTAGGCTCACGTAAGTTTCGTTACTAATTCAATCACCCAACTTAATTGACTGAATCTCTCCAATACCACAAATTATTGTAATTATAAGGTATATCGCTCCCTAAATTCAGTAGATTTATCTATAGATACGGTGATCCAGGGAAATGGGACCATGTAACACGTAAGACATGAGTTATTTTATAAAGTCTTACACATTAATCGAAAGTTTCAAATTTATACAGTAGGCCTTCAAAAATCAAAAGAAAATGGAAGGAGAAGGCGATGCCGACCTTCGACACACTCGCTTGATAAAGTGACTCCTACCCCGAATGCAAGAATGATGGAAAGCTTGGAAACCAATGGAGTACATTTAAAAGGAGGCAGTTTTTTATGTACTTATTTGATAATAAACTTGTAACTATTCGTTCAAAAGATATTAAGTAAGAATAAAACCAAATCATTAAAACAATAGAGGCAAATTGCCCAATAAGGAGAAAACAGAATAACAAACTACAAACAATGTACACAAAGAAGACAACTAACGACGATGACCAAGAAAGAAACAAGATAATAACAAAAAGCGGCAAAAGGTCCAAATAAAAAAACGATAAAGAAAACAAACAAAAAGGAAAAAAAGGGAACTAACAAGTTAGCAAAAAACATAATTGAAAGGCTCGAAAGCCACGACGGAGGAAATAGAATATATATATATATATATATATATATATATATATATATATATATATGCAAAACTCACAAAGTATCGCGTGAGTAAGCAATAAATGCAACAAAGCCCACAGGGAAAATTAATACGACGATTCCAAGTACTTTCGAACTTTATTTCGATTTCTTTATCAAGGAATGAACTCGAAATAAAGTTCGAAAGTACTTGGAATCCTCGTATTAATTTTCCCTGTGGGCTTTGTTGCATATATATATATATATATATATATATATATATATATATATATATATATATATATATATATATATATATATATATATATATATATATATATATATATATATATATATATATATATATATATATATATATATATATATATATATATATATATATATATATATATATATATATATATATATAGAATTAAGGCAAAGACTATGAAAATGAAACTTCTAGATGGATAAAACGATCAACCTAGCCCCAGTGGACTCACTGGTGGCACCGAAGGCAAGGCAACAAATAAGGAAACAAAAATAAGAACGCAAGTGATGCCCAATTCACCAGGGCAAGAAACAAAAACTCTTCACCCATATCAAATCATCTCCTTATTTCTCAACTTGTTCATCATCATCATATAGTTTTTAGGAAAGGAATCAAATATTAAGAATAGATGGCTATTTCTTGTGGGTCGCATTTTACTGGATCTCTGAGAATCTCTTTTTTACTGCATCTTGTCCCGCTCATCACCCAAGGTCGATGTTCCGATGCGTCTCCTTCCCCGATAGTCCCTTTTCTCTGAGGTCGCGAGTGATTTTGTCCATCCACCTTGGCTTTGGCCTTCCTCTCTTCCTTCTCCCCTTCACCTCCATTTCCATGACCCTCTTACCCACATATCTATTCTCATCACATGTCCATACACTGCAGTCTTCTGTCCTGCGCTTTCTTCGATATATCTTCAACTTTCTGTGTTCCTCTTATCTTTTCATTCCTTATTTAATTCAACTTTGTGACTCCACATATCCATCTCAACATCCTCATCTCTGCTACATCCAGTTTCTTCACCTTATCTTTTTTCATCACCCAAGTCTAAGCTCCATAGATTACACTGTGTAACACGATTTTTGTCTTTGGGTACCAACTGTTATTTTCTATTTGCTTGTGTCTAGAATACATGAAAAAACACTGCTATTTGTTTCAAACTTTGTTTATCCGTCTAGGATAATGATATTTATATGAAATTTACCTATTCCCTCTGGAAGGAAGTGGCGAATTTGAACTTTCATTTGCATAAAGTAGAAACAAAACATGATGCAAAAATATCATTTATTTATTCTAGAATTACATAAGTGAGACAATTAAAATATTAGAAATGAGTAGTTTTCCGTGATTTACGCTTATACTGTAAATTACTTTCACGAATCAGCCCCCCAATATACTCTCCCATCAGATTTTCACTATAAGATCCATGATAGCGGTGTTCAAAGTCCAGTAGATCCTGGCGAAAGCTCTCGCCATGCTCCTCGGAGTACGATCCCATGTTCTCCTTAAATTTATCCAGATGAACGTCAAAAATATGGACTTTAAGGGACATCCTGCAACCCATCTTGCCGTAGTTTTTGACCAAGTTCTCACCAAGCTCTCATAGTTTTCGGCTTTGTGATTACCTAGGAAGTCCAGAACAACTTAGATAAAGCTATCCCACGTTGCTTTTTCCGTCCTAGTGAGCTTCTCGGGGAACTCCTTCCACTCCATGATCTTTTTTATATGTGGACCGACAAAGACCCCGGCTTCCACCTTTGCCGCAGATAGCTTAGGAAAGAAATCTTGAAGATACTCGAAAATTGCAGACTCCTTATCTCGAGCTCTGACGAATTGTTTCATAAGGCCCAATTTTAAATGCAGAGGAGGCAACAGTACTTTTCGGGGGTCCAACAAAGGCTCCCATTTGACGTTTCTCCCCACACTAAACTCGGTCCGTTGTTGCCAATCCCGCTGATGGTAGTGTGTCACGGTATCCTTGCTGTCCCAAAGGCAAAGATAACAAGGAAACTTGGTAAAGCTGCCTTGGAGACCCATCAAGAAGGCCACCATTTTGAAGTCTCCGATAACCTCCAAACCGTACTCTTCATATTTCAATGCATGTAGTAAGATCTTGAGCTGGATACTTAAGGATTAAGTGTACGCTTGACGCAACATAAATACAATGTTAGGATAGGGAAATTGCAGCAATGCTTTCTTTGTCCATTTATCAATTGGAATTCGGCTAAATTTATTTACAAATCTGATGACTTTGTTCAAAGAAATATTGTCGAATGCTCATTCATTAATTCCTCGCCTAATTTTAATATTCCCCCAGTGTCTTTAAACTAGACCCTGTAATTAAAAGGCTTATTTATAAAGAAATTGTCTATTTTAAATATTAGCCCTTTGATTTATTAATTTAGTTATGTTCCTCTTGTTTATTTTTATGTATTCATAATTGCGTGTGTATGTACTTAGTTTTATGACCTAAATGTCTACGTTCTTTGCTCACAGTTGTAATTTCCGGAAGTAGACTTTATCTATTTGGTTTTATACTTCACATCCGATATCTAAACCCGTCTTTGATAATATTTTTTTATTCTGTGTCATTTCGCTGTACATGAGCGGGGCATCACTGTGTTGTTTCTCATATATATATATATATATATATATATATATATATATATATATATATATATATATATATATATATATATATATATATATATATATATATATATATATACCACCTTTGTAAAATTATTCGTTATTCCTTGAGAATGAATTGAACAAGTTCGAAAGTACTTGGAATCCGCCTTTCATTTTCCTGTTGGCTTTTTTGGCATTTATTGCTCTACTCACGCGCTACTTTGTGAGTTTCTCATATACATTATATATATATATATATATATATATATATATATATATATATATATATATATATATATATATATATATATAAAATGAATAACTCTCAAAGTATCACGTGAGGTTCGCAATGAATGCAATGTCCCGCAGGGAAAATGAAAAAGGTGCTTCCAAGTGCTTTCGAACTTTATTCAGTTCATTCACAAGGATAACTACAAGAGAAAATAATATAATAAGGGTATATATAAGCTAGTAAAAGATTAAGGACCGCCTCTAAGACAAGAAATCCCCAATGAGGAAGTAGGGTCTAGATCTCCAACTGGCATGCCGAAATATTCCTTGTAATCCTCACACGTTTTAGCAGAGTTCAGAGTACATTTTCGCTCTTGTCTTAATAAATTCGCCACTGACATAGCGAAATGCGTCTTTCGGATGCTTACAACCTCTTGATGCCATGTGTGACGAATGCTTCTATCAATGACGAGTGACGGTGACTGCGTTGTGACGGCTAGAGTTAAAATAATCTGTTGAGTAGACATTCTTTGTATTTAGACAGTCATCTATGTTGGCAGAATGTTATAGAAACTCTTTAAACATATCGAAAATTCTCGAAAGTTTTAGGAAGCTCTACAGTTTATTTTTCACCAAATTAGTGCTGAAACTAAGTGGAATGTAAGAGAACTGCCGTTGCTATCCAGGTCGCAAAAAAACAAAATATAAGGGAATTAATAGCTATTACTACTGTATTACTGTTTCTATAGCTCTTTAAATGCAGTATATCATGTTTATACCATAACTGAAAAAACATAACCCTTAATACTTTTTATAATATTTTTACTATTTGTATCAAAATAATGTTATTTACCATAAATGGACTAATTTAAAAATTCAATGTCCTACCCACAAAAGCAAAGTTTGGGGATTAAAATTGACATTTTTTTATTTAATGGAGCTACAAACAATTGGGAAATAACACTTTAAACCCAAGGACAAGAGACAAGTGAAATTTTGTTACACTGTTATTTGTTCGCTATAGGAAACCAAACGGATGAACTTATCAATTTGTAAATGACTTCATAATAATAGTTTTTAATAAGGAATCTAATGTTGCATATCTTGTATTTAGTGCAGTACTTAATGAAGATTTTGATACTTAATTGGAAATTATAGTCAAATGCAGAGTTTGAACCTCCGTAGGCATAATTTTCCGCTACCATACCTCAAATATAAGTTAGAATTTGATCACCAGACATTTATATAGAACATACACGCTGTCTTAGATACAAACATTATGTGTTGACACACACTCTCTAGGCAATCAGCGTAGGCTTGCTGATGATCGAACGAATCGGCATTTTTGCTGATAAAACTGATCTATAGATTTCAAATCTAACTTTCACCAGTTTAACCCCGGGTAAGTCAACAATTTGATACATATATGACACTATGCGTAGGCTATGTGGTTTCCATGGCTACGGACATTCCTTTGATTCCTTTAACGCTATGCGTAGGCTATGTGATATCTATGGCTACGGAAATTCCTTTGATTCATTTAACGCTATGCGTAGGCTATGTGGTTTCCATGGCTACGGAAATTCCTCTGATTCATTTAACGCTATGCGTAGGCTATGTGGTTTCTATGGCTACGGAAATTCCTTTGATTCATTTAACGCTATGCGTAGGCTATGTGGTTTCTATTGCTACGGACATTCCTTTGATTCATTTAACGCTATGCGTAGGCTATGTGGTTTCTATTGCTACGGAAATTCCTTTGATTCATTTAACGCTATGCGTAGGCTGGGAGGTCTTGCACATATTGTCATTCTCTGAATTAATATAAATTATGTTTGGTTTTCTGTAATAAATCTATACAAAAAAAAAGGACTCAATCCTGTGGTCAGCTTACATGTTAAGCCGGAAGTTCCCCACTGTGATATGCATCAGACGGTGCGACTTGATGGTAAAAACAAACGCGCAACTCAGAGCCGATTGAAACAAATATCGGTGGGGTTTTTACCACCGGTTTGCGCTCGTTTAAGATGCCTTTTATTTCTCAGGGAGGACTTACAATTTAAGGGGCATCCGCCGTGAGGGCAACCTGAATCGGGACTCCATCCGGCTACTTACAACACACGATGTGGTTTAACTTCTCTCGAAACTTTAGATACAGAAGAAGAGTATTAGGAGAATTGCGCACCCTTTTCGTCCCGAGGACTTCGATGTTTTTCCTCTAGGGAATATTCGGACTATGTCCCTTTCACACAGTTTTTCTCCCACTAGATTTATCACGTTGCAAACCAATCCTCAAAAAATCGTGGTGGATTTGCCCTCGTTGATTTTCGTTTGTTCATCAATTTGCCCTCCCCACCCCAAATGGGCTTGTTAAGGACATATCTTCCATTTTACTGATATTTTCTTGCAAATTTGATTAATATGTTCTTTAGGAGAGGAATTTATATTAATTAAACCCTTTAAAAAATTGCCCTTATATACTCCTAAATTGGATTCTAATTTATATTAATTAAACCCTTTAAAAAATTGCCCTTATATACTCCTAAATTGGATTCTAAATAGTTGACCCGAGGATAGACGGATTGAAGTATTTTAGAAATCATCCCGAGACATTACGTTGCTTCCTTATTATCCTTTACACGAATGTCACTGATGAACTAAAGAAAAAAAGGTTGGTTAAGGGGAAAGAGGTTGGGTATGAGGTAAAAAGGTTGGTTAAGGGGTAAATAGGTTGGGTAGGGGGTAAAAGGGTTGGTTATTGGGTAAATAGGTTGATTAAGGGGCAAAAAGGTTGGTTAAAGGGAGAAAAGGGTTGGTTACTTGGTAAATAGGTTGGTTAAAGGGTAAAAAGGTTGGTTACTTGGTAAAAAGGTTGGTTATTGGGTAAATAGGTTGGTTAAAGGGGGAAAAGGTTTGTTACTTGGTAAATAGGTTGGTTAAAGGGTAAAAAGGTTGGTTACTTGGTAAAAGGTTGGTTATTGGGTAAATAGGTTGGTTAAAAGGTAAAAAGGTTGGTTAAGGGGTAAAAGGTTGGTTAAGGGGAAAAAAGTTGCTTATTGGGTAAATAGGTTGGTTATTGGGTAAATAGGTTGGTTATTGGGTAAATAGGTTGGTTGAAGGGGGGAAAGGTTGGTTACTTGGTAAATAGGTTGGTTAAAGGGTAAAAAGGTTGGTTACTTTGTAAAAAGGTTGGTTATTGGGTAAATAGGTTGGTTATTGGGTAAAAAGGTTGGTTATTGGGTAAATAGGTTGGTTATTGGGTAAATAGGTTGGTTAAATGGGGAAAAGGTTGGTTACTTGGTAAATAGGTTGGTTAAAGGGTAAAAAGGTTGGTTACTTGGTGAAAAGGTTTGTTATTGGGTAAATAGGTTGGTTAAGGGGTAAAAAGGTTGGTTAAGGGGTAAAAGGTTGGTTAAGTGGTAAAAAGGTTGGTTATTGGGTAAATAGGTTGGTTAAGGGATAAATAATGGCAGTTATATGTTTAAATTTTGCCAATTTCAGTAAAACCGCTGATGTTCTAAAAAAGAATGGCATCTTATTTATATAAATCAAATTGTCTTAACGAGGAAACGACGATACTGTAAGGGTAGTTTTTATTGAATGAACGAGACCAGTTTCGGGAAATGTCTCTCCCTTTACATCATCAATCTTTAGATTATGAGACAAGGTTCCATAAATCCTCGCGTTTGTCTCATTATTTCCAGACTGATGATGTAAGGGGGGGGGGGACTTCCGAAACCAGTCTCGTTCATCTAATGAAACTTATCCTTGAATGAGCTTTCTTTCCCCGTATTTCAAAATTCGGTCTCGAACCCACGCTACAAATGGCCTATTTCTACCTATCACAATGAAATATTTTTTCCTTGGATTGTGAATCTAACACGAATGGAGTTGAAATATTTGATTATCTCAAAATAAATCTTAATATCAGTGCAATTTGGAAATTCGGTACGAATTCTCCATCTCCTGTGAACAGTAGGTGATCGCCTCTCTAAGTAAATTATTTAAGGGACAGAATGTTGATGTAATTTACTTATATTTTAGCAATAGGAGACTAGTTCACAAATTAAAAATGCATGGGATATGTGATAAAGTTTTGAATTGGATAACTGAATGGCTGAAAGACAGAAAACAGAGAGTTGTGCTGAATGGGGTGAGGTCATAGTGGAGGGGGGTTATCAGTGGTGTACCTCAGGGATCCGTTTTAGGCCCTTTATTATTCATAGTTTATATAAATGATCTTGGGGAGGCTGTAAATAGCAGTGTCAATCTTTGTTGATGACACTAAATTGGCAGCTGCAGTCAAAGAAGTTGAAGGTAGCTTTAAAGTGCAGAGTGACTTAAATAAGTTATTAGCTTGGCCTCAGAAGTGACAGATGACTGTCGATCTTAAAAAATACAAAGTTCTTAACATGGGAAGGGATAATAAGGAATTTAGTATGAAATGGATGGGCATTGGTTGAATTCAGTTAAGGATGAGAAGGACTTAAGCGTAGTAGTGGAAAGGTCACTGAAGTTTTCAAAGCAGTATATTGAGGCAAAAAATAGAGCCAATCGGGTGCTAGGATACAATAAGAGGAATGCTAGCTACAAGAGTAAAGAGGTTATCGTTAAACTCTACAACTATTGCTGCACCCACACTGCAGCGGCGGGCCGTAGTTTGGAGCCCCCTGATTTAGATTACTGTATACAGGCATGGTCACCACATTTTAGACATGATATCAACCTGCTAGAGTCAATAATACCTTCCCTGAAGCACCTTGAATATGAAGATAGACTGAGGGTATTAAATATGTTCTCATTTGAAAGAAAATGTGTGAGGGGAGATAGATTGAGCTTTTTAAAATCTGTTCTGGGGTGGATAAGTTGGATTTTTAGCAAGTTATTTTAGGTGGAGGTTGGATGGTAGAAAAATATTTTTTCACCAATAGAGTGGTAGATTACTGGAATAGTTTGCATCTGAGACGGTAGACAGTCCAAACTTGAATGTATTCAAATGCAGATTAGATGATTATATGGGGAGGGAGGGTTAACTTCTTTTTTTTAGGGGGTTGTTATTCTGGACTCATTCCTGTGGATGCATTTTTTTTATTATTGTATATTATGATTAATTTGGATTTTGAGGAGCCTTGATGATGATACCTTTTGTTTTTGATGCATTCCTGTGGAGGGTTCAAATTACATATTGTAGATCCACGATCTGACATGATCCTATGAACGCATTTTGTAAGGGATTTTGACGGATGCGGATGACCTTTGATAGGCCCTCGTGGCTTTTACCATCCATGAAATTATGTTATGTTATGTTAATTTACCCAAATTTCTTATAATCCTTAGTCACATTTGCTATTCCACATTCAAGAAATTTACTGTAACGAAATTGCACCTTTAGCTTAGTACCACCACTCTACTTCCACCTTGAGGTTTTGTAGGCTTAGCTTGTCATATTATAGAGATAGTCCATTATCTTGATGATCCGTTTCTAGCTCAGCCGCCGGAAATTAGATAATTTAAAGTTTGGCATCAAGTAAAGATAAGCACGGACGTATTAAAGATCAACGCCTCAAAACTTGTAAAGATCCTTAGACCTCAAAATAATCTAGTTAAGTTACCCTAAAAGAGGTTTACAACACTTGTAGAAGATAAATACAATTTTTGAATATTCCAACAAACAAGTAAAAAATAAACCAGGACTGTAAGATACATAGCACTCTTAATAAACTAATAACATGATAAAAAAATTAGTTGAATCTATATTGAGCAACATATGACCCGTAGACAGCATGAAAGGTATTTTTGCTAATTTCTTGCTCGCCATCTAAATTCCTGAAGATTTGAATACAAGGATTCTCTTTTACATCTTTGCACACTCTGTATACGCCCTTTATGCTTGACCCAGTAATTCAGCCATTTTATCACTGGCCGAAGATCTTCCACTAAAAGTAGTTTGATATCTTCGTAGTTTGAGCGATCCATAATTTGAGGCTATCTAGGTAACGAACATATGTTAAGAATTCTTTATTTATTTATGTTTGATGTGCATGAACATATAGAGTCATACACAGACAAATGTGTGAAAAACTAATTATTAAGTTCATATACATATATTAAGTAAGTTCCTCTAACCGGTACTAAGGTAAAATATTTTAAGTCCTGACTCAACATGTAAAGACAAACAACCCTAGAAATAAGCTAGTAAAGATAAGCTGCCGTTTAAGTACTCTAGCGCTCCTCTTATTTAAGTCCGATAAACACTCTCGATATGAAAAAAAGGAGTGTTTATCTTGGTTAGTTAGAGAGTGCTTGACTTGTTTAATTTTAGGGCTGCTCATCTTGGTTAGTTTTGGGAGTGCTAGTCTTGGTTAATTTGGGAACTGGTCATCACAGTTAGTTTAGAGAGTGCTCGCTTTGGTTAGTTTTATGACTGCTCATCTTAGTTAGTTTAGAAAGTCGTCGACTTGGTTAATTTTTGGACTGCTCACCTTGGTTAGTTTTGAGAGAGATCTTCTCTTTAGCAGTGAGAGTACTAGTCTTGGTTAGTTGTAGGAGTGTTCCTCTTTAGTAGCGGTCCTTTAGAGTGCTTATTTTTGCTAGGTTTAGTAAAACCCTATCTGACCTAATTTCCCAAATACCACCAAATAACGAAAAGGAAGCAAAAAAAACACCTGAACAACATAAATAATGTGGTAACACCAACACAACATTCAGAAAGTGATAATGTTCACTCGGTTAAAATTTGGGTTGCGCTTATCATTAGCTCGTCAAACATATGAATGCTCGTCTCTGATGCCCTTCAGATCCCTGCAATGTCTCACCCGCCCTTTCTTGCCACAAAACACATTAATTCGTCTGGCCTCTTGCTTAACCCCGTTTATGCCTGTCCCAATTATCGGACCTGTGCGCCCCCTTATATGAAATCACTGTCAAGAGGCCAAGGTCTTGACGGAGGGAAGGGGAGCTGCTAAAAAGATTTGCCTCATTTCGGGTTTCGACTTAAGAAAGCGTTTTCCTCGCGGAGGCGCAGCGCTGTCAAGTTCTCCAGAACTCAAGGATCGAAAGTCCCCCTAGACATTCTCCAAGATAGCCTGAATATTAACTTGCCTTTATGCAAATAATCCTCTAAACGAACTCTTACTTTCTTCAATTGCCTTTTATTTGTTTTCTCATTTAGATGAATATAGAATGTTTCCCTTAATGAAGCTTATTCAAATAGATGTCAGTTGTTAGCAATTACTCGAATTTTAACTGAAACTATTTAATTTAATTCAAAATATTTAATAATCCATAAAAAAGTAACAGAATTTGGATATTTTTCTTAAATATAGATGAACCAATAGAAGAAGAGGATGGGAAGAGATTCGAAAAAAATGTATAAACTTACACCAACTTAGGTTTAATAAATTGGGTGTACGCTCCCATGGACAGACAGACTTTGTCCAACATAACAATTTGAAGGATGACAAAAGCCACCTGGGTCTATCCAAAAACATCTAAGTCCCCAGTACCCTCCACTTTGGTATAAACTACATCCTTAGGACTCTCTCATCAAATCATTTAATCACAGTAAGGCTCATCATATTCGAAATTTGCCTACAAACTCTAAGCAGATACGAATTTAATATGGGCAATATAGCTAAATACATAGATATATGAGATTTAAACCTCGACAATATATATATATATATATATATATATATATATATATATATATATATATATATATATATATTATATATATATATATATATATATATATATATATATATATTCATCATCATCATCAATAACTATAATTTACGAACGGGATTTTTGGGAGTATTTGAACAATAATAAGTTCCTCTTAGTTTGGTTGACTTAAGTATATTTTAAATTTTTATAAAAGTAATTTCTAAGAATTTCTTTAGAGTTTGAAAAAACAAAATAGTTTAGTTAAGAAAAAATGTTTTAAAAGAAAATGAATTACAATTGGTGAAGTTCGGAAAATTTCTTAAAATTTAACCATGGCTGCTTTTTTTTAGATTTTAAATGTTAATCTTAGTAGCGAAACGCAGGCTCTCCCTGTAGGGCGGAGTGGCGTATACGTATTTTTAGGATAAATAAGCAGGTTAAATTTAGGAAGTTCATTACTATATTATAATTTCTTGGTACCGACGTTTCGGGTGGGAACCCATTCTCAAGGATGTGAGATTATAAATATATACAAACATATGAATTCTCTGGGCCAAACTCTCACCATTTCTTAGAAATTCATTTCCTGCAACACATTTTATACCAATTTTTCAAAACACACGCAAAGTACAACATCTTTTCAACATTAAAGACAAAATAGCAGCGCTGCTTCGATCCTCCATCATATATGAATTCAACTGCTCGAGAGGTAATTCTGAGGTGTATTTAGGATCGACACAGCGCACACTACATACCCGTATTTGCGCACATTTAGGCATCAGCAATAGAACTGGAGCCCCACTCACTACTCCCGAGTTCTCCCCTATCCGAATACACTACGAAAACAGACATCCACACCATAAACCCAACTTAAATAATTTTTCAATTAAAAACACAGCAAACAACGAAAACCAACTACGTACAGTGGAATCTCTTTATATTAGATTTACAAACCCCACTTTAAACTCTGACACAAGCTCATTTCTACTTTTCCTACAACTATAATCATTCACAAATTACACACGCCAAATCCACTTCCCTCAAAACAACCCCTATCTTTCAAATATTTCTATTATTTCCCTCTTTTTACAATGAAGACACCCAAAACTAATTAATCTCAGTTTTATTTAAAAACAAAACCATATTTCCTATTCCCTAATAGTTAAAAGCGCTGCATTTTTATAATTTGAATATTACCACCTCTGCTGCTTCCCATTTCCCATATAATTAATTTATAAATATCTGAAAACTTATCTAAAAAATTCTTATGTTTGTATATATTTATAATCTCACATCCTTGAGAATGGGTTCCTACCCGAAACAGCGGTACCAAGAAGTTATAATATAGTAATGAACTTCCTAAATTTAACCTGCTTATTTATCCTAAATATATATATATATATATATATATATATATATATATATATATATATATATATATATATATATATATATATATATATATATATATTATACTCTTCGCCTATATATTGGTCCAGCTTTCTTTGGAATGAGCTCAGACTAGAGCTATTCACAACATCCCCAGGAATGCATTCGAAGAATTAATAACTCTTAGTGAAATAATATTTTTTGAAATCTTACCCACACCTTGATCTTTTTTAATTTCCCTGCAGTGACCCTTTCTATTATCATCAGCCTCCAACTCATAAAACTGCCCTTTGTCTAATTAAGTAATCTCAACCCATCTATATAGTGAAGGAGCCTAGAGGAAGGTATTACCTTTGTTGCTCTTCTTGTACTACCTACAGAATGTGGATATCTTTCCTTTAATCGGGAGACCAGGCCTGGATACATATTCCAAATGTGGCCTAACATATACGACTTACGTAGACTGAAGATAATTCCCTTCCTTTTAACTAACTACGAGTACTACGTCTCCCGGTTCCTCAAGTGTTTTAACCAAAAACCTTTTATTTCTGAAATATATTCCCCATTTTGGTTGACTATGTGAACGACTTTACATCTTTGGAGGTTGCATTTCATCTGCTACTTTTGTACTCATGCAACTACTAGTGCATCTAAGTTATTTTGAACTGAGAATTCCCACAATTGCCTTTTACACCGATAGCAAATATTGGCATTTTACTGATACCCTATACCTCTAGGTCATCAATGTAAACAAACAATAATAATGGGCCTAAAACAGATCCCTGAGGTACCCCGCTAATAAAATCATTCGATTACGGTTTCTTTCCCTTTACTACTACAATCTGCTTCTATTAGCCATTCTGCTACCCAGTTTTTATAATAATAATAATAATAATAACGGAGTTTGCATTTTAACCTGAATTTCGGTTTGAAAGAACTACACGTTTCAGGTAGAGATTATAAAGAACTCGAAAGAGATCACCATTTTGTTATAGTAATTATTCCATCAATGTTCGGTCATTGCGACTTCCACTACGACCTATGTAGGAGACAATGGCCTCCTACTTATATAGTAGCTCATTTCATCCCTAATTTTTACTAGTAGTTTTTTATCTTTGAGGGATTTCTTCACGTGTCTCTCCTTTCCTGGATAGACCTAATTAGTGGACCTAACTTTAAGTGAATAGCGGGAGTTTGTATATGAAAGTTCCGCGGCATCTAGCTAGTCCCTTGGTCGCAATTTTCCATGTTCTGTCAATTATTCGGGCGCTTGGTGTTATGACGTCATGCCATTGTCCTCTGCTGTTTAAGAGGTGCGCAAAATGGTGGCTAAAAGTACCTCCTTCTTGCGATTGAATCGCCGTTATAAATGAAGTTTCTCCTCTGCAAGATCGCAAATAAATGGAACAAGCGGCCAGTAAGGACACTGCGAGATATCCCCTTTTAGTTTAAGCTCAGTAACTGTAAAATAGACTAAAAGGACAAGTGGGAATTCTTTCCTGGCTCTTTACGGTGTATTTTCGAGCCTCTAAAAGGAAGTCTGGGTATCAGATGCCGCCAACTTAAGGAACAAAGCGGAATCATTAACGAGTTCATGCCACACGCGTTATCTGTTAAGGGGCATGGCGAGAGTCGGCTTACCCTCGATATAGACTGTTTAAGGGACAGGACACCTTGGACCGCCCGGAATTGTGCCAGTAGGTCAGGGAACGATATGGTGGCCTACTGTCCAAAACGGACGAGAAATGAGGCTCAATTGCCAATCACGGAGTGATTTCAGTGAAATGTGCGATTGAGATGTGAGGTAGAAGTAAGAATGTGAGGTTGCCCGTGGCGTAGAAAAGAGGGGCGATGTTCGGTAGCTACTGGATCAAATGAGAGGAGTTCAAACTCGTGTGTTCATGAATAGTGTTGAAAAGGGATAGGTGAGTTCGAATCCATGCGCTCCTTATTGCTACTCTATAGAACGGAATCATTCAAACTCACACGAGTTTAAACTCGAGTTCATCGACGGGGTTTAAAGGAACTAGTTTAAACTCATATGCCCCTGAATAGTGTTGTAGAGATTAAACTCACACGAGTTCATAAATTGGGTAGTGAGGTGAAAGGAATGATTTTTTTTTAAGCTGAAACTAACGAAAGCATCCCCACCCCCGCTAAGTAATCTCCTTATCAGAGTAAACACGACTCGTCAGTCCCAAATTAGGGGGGAAATACCCCCCCCAATCATGCAAGGCCCTGATCCTCCTCTCCCCGTCACCTGATGCGGGAAGATGTCTTCATTGTGAAGATTGGACAGGTGACTGGGAGAGTTGCGAGCCTTCCTTCCACGTCCAAATGATCATGGTGATATGATCACGTTGGTTTCTTCTTTGTTTAAAACTACAATAATAATAATATTACTAATAATAAGAAGAAGAAGAAAAGAAGAAGGAGGAGGAGAAGAAGAAGAAGAAAGAGGTGTAGGAGAAGAAGAAGAAGAAAGAGGTGTAGGAGGAGAAGGAGTAGGAGTAGGAAAATGAGAAGAAAAAAGAGGAGGAGGAGGAGAAGAAGAAAAGGAGGAGAAAACAAGAGAAAAGAAAAGAAAAGAAGAAGAAGAAGAAGAAGAAGAAGAAGAAGAAGAAGAAGAAGAAGAAGAAGAAGAAGAAGAACAACAACAACAACAACAACAACAACAACAACAACAACTTCCTTTCTACGGGCGGGAGTCATCCGAACCAGCCTTGGATCACAAGTCACTTCTTTGTGTCCTTACGATTAACGCTTTATCGGTTTGCATTTAACCCCCTGTGGGCAGACCCCCGGGGAGGCTTCGCTTCCACGACTGGGGAAAGGGGGGGGGGCACGAGAGACGCCCTAGGACGCGCTGAAGGTCGCAGATGGGTGAAACCTAAATTGTTGCCCATAATGGATGAAAATTAGCCACAAGAAAACATAAATAAAATGTAGGCGCGGAGTTCGTAGGCTCAATGACTCGGGGCAGTGACCTGCCGAGAGAAGAGTCTCGGTTTCGACTCATTTGAGTCGTATCTAGTGATTGAGTGACTCACAGAGTCGCATTGACTCTCAATTGGCTGCTTCACTTACTTACACGTTAGTATCGTGGCGGCTTTATGGTTTTTATAGCAGTTCTTTGACTTAGCTCAGAAATGCGGGGGGGGGGGGCTCTATTCACTTTCCTTTCGGTATGTTTTGATGGTAAAAATAAATGGTAATTACAGCATCCGTGCCTTTTCAATCACGGACGAGGTCCTCCTACTGGACAATGAAATTCGCATAAAGATTAAAATAACAATCACTAACAAGCCCGAGGAGTGCAGCAAGAGCAATATCAACCATTGGGCAAAGAACCTGTTGTGGCCCAAGGGCAAGTCACCTTTTCCCGTTAGGAGAGAGTGATAAACCCCTCGGTAGATTTCCCGGACGGAAGAATAATGTGTTGTGTGTGCGAGAAGAAGATGAAGGAAAAGACAGCGAGTTAGCAATTGGCTGTATGTTTGATAACGTATGTGACATGAACTATATATGCCAGACTCGACGCACCGCGTCGCTTCTAAGTAGGCCCGAATCGGAACTCCATCCTACAACTAACCACACTTGTTGTGACTGAGCTTTGCTCAAGCTGAAAACAGTATTTCTAAATGAATGTTGAGTAGATAAATAAAATTCCCAAGATACCTAAAGACATGCATTTAATATATTTCATGAATATTTCACACGATACAATCGTATATTTAAGACATACAAAATAAACTAGTGACCCGTGCAAAATAAGAGAACGTTTCTTTCAGGAACATTCTAGAAGTTTCTTGAAATCATCTGGCAACATTTTTGTCAGTAAAGTATTGTTCAAACCACCATCGTTTTTGTACTACTCTGCAGAGATGCCACCACACGTGAAAGTGAACCCTGAACTCCTTTAGAGAATTGTTCGCTTGAAGACTTCGTGGAGGACTCTTTCAGCGATTTCACGAGAGGTAGGAAGGTCCAAGAGTGTGATTTCGCGCGTTCTTAAATTATACAATGAAAACAAATCCTAAAAATCTCCCGCAAAAGTCGGTCGACCTCGCATAACCACCGTCCCAGGAGAGAGAGCTATTAGGCTCTTCTCGATGAAGGATCCCTTCGAGGGTGCAGCAGGAATTTCTCGAAAAATTAAAACCAATAGTGAGAAAGAAAAGAGCAGTTTCACAGTGTCGGGTCGCCTCACCTCATCTGGTTTAAAAGCTAGTTCTCTACCGACCAACAGGAAGAACCAGAAGGTGAGATTCGAATATGCTGAAGCTCATGTTGTTTGGACGGATAAAGAATGACAGAGAATTCATTCCAGCGACGAAAGTAAATTTCATTTAGTTAAATCTGATGGCAGACGCTTTGTTAGACGTGTTCCAGGTGACCGACAACCATAAATGTGTTGAGAGTCTGTCAAGCATGGAGGAGGCAGCGTTATGGTATGGAGGGATTGAAGTAATGAAGTGGCCTGTTCAGAGACCGAACCTGAACCCAATTGAAAACCTCTGGAAAATCATTGGAGACCAAGCTCGAGACCAGCAGCCTTCAACTGTGATGGATGTATGAACGAAAAGTAAACAAAAATGGAACAAAATAAGGCCAGAATTTTGCAAGCAATTGGTGTGGTTCTGTAGTCGTCGTTGCGCCGAAGTAATACAAAACAAAGTATTCAAAAAGTGTTTTAAGTTTCATCGTTGTCAAATCTTGTTTTGTGTCTAGCGAATTTGTTTGCTAAGCAATTATGTAAATGCTCGTTCTCTTATTTTGCAGGTGTCACTATTTTATTTTGTTAGTTTATTTAGTATAATTTCTTAAATATATGATTGTATATTATGAATTCTTCATAAAATATATGAAATACATGTCTACATGTACTATGGAAATATCATTTACTTACTCATAATATTTTTGAAAATATTTTCATAAAAGAAAATCGTTCTCTTATTTTGCTCGATAATGTAAAAATGCTCGGAATCTCATTTTCCTTTCTCCCGGGGGATCTTCATTCTTTATGACGTTAATTTTCATGGGAAAATAAGAAATACTATGAGACCCTCGACAGATTAAATCCATCTTCAGTTGAGTTTTGCTTTTTACACCCCAAATATCTAAACTACTAAACATCCACTTTGACATTCAACACCAGTCTCCCAGCATCTTCAACACACCCATACACGCGGGGTGTAAGGATGACGAAGCGTAAAGACGCGCTACAGTCATACGAAGGGACGTGTGGAAAAAACAAAGTGGTCGTCAGTACCTGGTGTGGTAGAAATTACCAGACATATTGATTACTACCACGCTACACTGAGTCATCTTCAAGCCTAACCCCGGTATCAGGAATGCCACTGGGGTTATGTAATGCTCGAGTGCTTCGTTGCCATACCCCCATTGATGCAACCCCACTCCCAGCATGCATTCGGACCAACCTCACGCCGTGCTAAATTGGCTAACCCCACAGGGGGGTCAGGGATACAGAGTGACCGTCATAAACACAAGTGAGGTTACTCCCCGTCGACGGTCGAGGATAAAATCTGAGAACGGGTATTTTGGTTTGTATGGGGCAGCGTTTTTTAGCCTGGATTTCCTGGAACCCCATGGTTCGGCTAGAGGTCGCTAGAGTTTTAATCATGTGAAAACGCGTTTAAAAAAGATAATAATTCTGTTTAAATTAATCTTTATAATTTATGGAAGATTCTTATGCAATTCTTGGGTGACCCAAATAAAAAGTCTTTCGGTTAAAATCATTAAAAGTTTTGAATTGAAAAACAATTTTTATGGTTTATACAAATGGTCGATACAAGTTGCGTGAAGATCTCCTGTGGTCGCTTAAATGTTTGGTTTAGGTGATTTTTTTTTTGCTTTATCAATAAACTTGATAAAAAAAACTATTTAAATTTTAAGTTGATTATATCGAAAAGAGAAAAGGATCGATAAAGACGTACGAAAACCTCCTTATGTGGTCGCTTAAAGAGTTTGGTTCAGGGTTGTTGTTTTTTGTGCTTTGGCAGCTTGATGAAAAACTTTACTACTTAAGACAACTACACCAAAACGCTCCCCTGTCGACCTTGAAGTTTATTAAAGTGAAAAGGGTTGAAAAGAAGCTCCAGTGGCTTCCCTCACATGAAAAGTATAGCAAAGGTCCCAAGCCACGAGTGCCACTTGTAATTTCCTGGCACAGGCGAAATACCTTCCACACATTTTGCGTTCCCAACCTTTACCAGTTACAAGCTGGCGGATAGATCTTCTTTGGTTAGTTAATTGCGCCACGCTTCCCCTTTTCAATCATGGAAGACTTCCCCCGACCTGATAATGAAATTCACACAAAGATCAGAATGACCATCATTGGCACACCCGTGTTCATCAGGGGCAGGTCCCGCTAAAAGGGTGATATGGATATTGCCGTAGAATGACTCCCGACGATACCATATATATAACACTATTCGTTGAGGGAACTTCCTTAATTATCTCTAGAGTGCGTTTACTGTCTGGCGGCCGATATTATGTATCTTCAAAATGCTTAAGAAGTGGAACTGAGCTCAAGGATAATAATATTGCTATCATTAATAAAATAGAGTTTTATTAATAATAACTATAAACAATACACAAAAACGGAAAATATTGACATAAACAGAATGGAAAGGGTCGTGGAGACTCAGGCTAATCCAAGGATTTAAGGGATTAAAAAAGGTAAAACAAATATAGAGTTAAAGAGATGGGATGGTTCGATAAACAATTTAAAGCACAGGATAGAATTGACAAAAGGGATCAATACTCCAAAGGTGACGTTTGGCTTACGTAACTTTTCATTAGGGTGCAGTGGAAGGTACTTGAAGGAATATTCGGTCCGCTGGCGAGTTCCAGCCGAAGGGGGGGGATAAAAGGATCCTGACGAGGCGTCTTGGAAAGGAGAACCGTTACTCGACGAACGGCTTGAAGAACAATGGCTGTTCTACTTTGTTCTCTTCTGAACAAAGGGGGGAATGAGAACCGTCTCTTGTCTACGGGCTCAAGAACAATGGCTGTTCTAATGTTGTTCTCCTTTGAACAACAGGGGGGGATGAGAACCGTTTCTTGGCGAAGGGCTAAAAACGAACAATGGCTGTTCTAATGCTGTTCTCCTTGAACAACAGGGGGGGATGAGAACCGTTTCTTGGCGAAGGGCTCAAAACGAACAATGGCTGTTCTAATGCTGTTCTCCTTGAACAACAGGGGGGGGGTGAGAACCGTTTCTTGGCGAAGGGCTCAAAACGAACAATGGCTGTTCTAATGCTGTTCTCCTTGAACAACAGGGGGGGGGGATGAGAACCGTTTCTTGGCGAAGGGCTCAAAACGAACAATGGCTGTTCTAATGCTGTTCTCCTTGAACATCAGGGGGGGTGCCTTGGGGACTTGGCGTCGGAAAGGCTCGAACCTTTGGCACTCAAGGAATATTGTCCTCCTTCTGGACAAGTGATGGTGAATCTCGAGGTCGAGGTCCCTTGGCGCACAAAGGGAGAGAGGGTCGTGGTGATGTTTCGCGACGAAAATCTGGATCTCCAATCTGATCTTAGTGGTAAAGTTTCCATATAAATAGCCAGGACATCTCCTTGGCGTGGGGGAAAATGGAGTGAAAGCTTGGAGGGAACGCACAGCCGGGCCGGGGAACAATGCCTTATCTGTTCATAAGCCTAACTCGATCTGGCGAGGTCGGCGTATGGGGGCGAACGGGGGGACCATAACCTCCTTGTTTAAACATTGGCATCCGGTAGCTGAGATAAGACTCCAAGCCTCGAATCGAAGATGCACGTGGGCAGCATCGTGGTTTTTAATAATATGGGATAGGAGTTGAAATTAACTCGTTCTATCACACCCCTCCATTCCAGGGGAAGTTGTCACTTCGAAAAAAAAAGAGAGAAGGGACAACGATAGAGCTCCGTTGTGGGGAACTCGTTTTCTTGTACCAACCGTACCTTCCTGCACCTAACTAGTATTACCTCAATACATATGATTATTTTGATCTTTAGATTACAGGGGAAAATAACCTTTAATACAACTTAATCAAAGAAAAAAAAAGGGCATGGAACAATGAAATGATATAAACTTAGTACATACGGGACAAAATAATTTATACGTAAATTAATAAGAACAAATATATAGACATACAAAAAATTAGACATTGAGCGTTACCAAATTCAGACATATACATTAATTAATTATATTACAAAAGAATCTTAAATTAAGTCGTACAAGACGGTATATACCTACATGGAGATACTAATCCTATGAATACAATTATTCTACGCTATTCGGTAACGCATTCCTACTGAGTGCGTCAGCGACCTGGTTATCGGAACCTTTGATATAATTTATTTTAAATTGATACTCTTGCAAGAGTAAACTCCAGCGCATGATGCGGCCGTTTGAGTGTCTCACATTCCTAATATAGGCTAACGGACGGTGGTCGGTTCCTATTTGAAATTCTTTACATATCAAGTACAGCTTGAATTTGTCTATGACCCAGATAATTGATAGAGCTATCTTTTCTCTAGTGGCATATCTCTTTCCGCGTGGTAATAATTGACGACTAGCATATGCAACTGGATGACTCGTTCTGTCATCCACGTATTGAAGGAGTACACCTCCAATGCCCTCGTTGATCACGTCGGTCTTAACCCCAAAGGATTTTTCCGGGTTGGGCAACTTAAAAATGGGGGCAGAAATGAACTTACTTTTGAGCTGATTAAAATGGGAAACAGCGACATCATTCCAACGTAAACGATTGGAGAAATTCTTTTCCTGAAGGGGGCATAGGGGGGCCGAAATTGCAGCGAAATTCGGAACAAATCGCTGATAGGGAGAAGCTGATCCTAGGATCGATCTTAATGGCTTCTTTGTAATCGGGAGGGGCATGTCGGCGATTGCCTTAATCTTGTTCTCGTGGGGACCTAACTTGTTTTGTCCTATTTTGAAACCCAAATATTTGATGGTTTCGTGGGCAAACTGGCATTTGCTGGGGCCAATGGTGAGGCTATTTTCACGCAGTTGCTCGAAAAGAGCTAATAGGGTGGGTAAATGGTGATTCCATTTAATTAGTTCTTGTAGCTGACTCTTCTGACGTGGTGTCAGCTGCGCGTCACTATCCAGGTCAGAGGGTTCTAAAGACTCGCCTGGTAGGTAAGGAGGAGGGTAATCGGCATCAGGTTGGATGCACACTGTCTGGATTACATTAAGGGACTCCGCGGGGCAATCCTCTTCAAGCGCCGATGCTTCGTCCAGTTCTACGAAGGTATCTCCATGGGCGCGTTGGGGGTTCTTTTTTTCTTGGGGTCCAGGGACAGTCTCCGTGTCCTTGTCTGGGGCCTTATCACCTAAGGGTGTTAGTGATTCACACTCCTCTTTTGCCGTCCTAAAGTCCTGGTTAGGGGTCTCCGAGAAATCGGACGGTATCGGAGTTCTGATGGGGACGGGCTCCTGGGCTTCTTTCTTATCTCGGTCTTGAGGAAGGGCAGCCTGAAACACAGGGTCGAAACTTACTTGGGGGCTCTGTCCTATAAGTACGGAACAGAATTGTATGGGTGCTACAATGACTTCAGCCCAGCCATTATAATATTGACACTGCAGGTAACATCTAGCGACGGGGAATCGGTTCGCCCGCCCAAGTTGGTCATGTACCACCGCAAATTTTTCGTGGTTAGAGGCCACTGGGAGGAGTTCGTCGGACACGATGAAGCACGTACATCCTGTGTCCCTGACGAGAGTCAACACTCGGCAGCTGTCCACGCTGCCCTCCTCATATTTCAAAGTTCCCGATGAACTTTTACCAAAAACAAAATTTACCTGGTGGCCTGACGGAGGGGGAGAAGTTTCTGCTTGGGTCTGCACCACCGGGGGAGCCGGGGTTGTATTAATCTGGTGAACTTGGTGGGCTGGTCCGCTTTTAAGCCTAGAATTTTGGGGGCAATTCCAGCTCATGTGGTTTTCTACACCATAGGTGAAGCATATGGTTGGTCGCTTCGGGAAGAGAGATGGAGGAGAAGTCTTAACGGGAGGTTTGGAGTCCCGTTGTTGGTTTTGGGGAAAGAAGTTTTGGGGTTTTACGGGGCTCGGAAACTTTGTCAGCTTTCCTGGGAAGGAGCGCGAGTCCGTCCTTCTTTCTTCTCGTTGGATTTCTTTTTCTCGTTCTTCTCGTTGTATTACTCTTTCCCGTTCCTCTTGTCGGATTACTCTTTCCCTTTCTCTTTCTACCTTTTTTCTTTGAACTTCTGCTTTAATCCGAGCTAATTCAATCTGAAGCTCAGCTTGTCTTATCCGTTCCTCTCTTTCTCTTTCTTGTTTTTCTCTTTCTTCCTCTTTTCTTTGCTCCTCTTGAATGTACTCAATCAGTTCTTTTCCGGAGAGTCCACAGGATTCTCCTTGCGCTTTAAAGATTTCAAACTGAGTCATCTTTGCACTTGGGGGCGCACTAGTCAACCAACTAAAATTCCTCGCAACAAGAATTATGCCTCTATAGAATTAGCCTACCTAAATATGGGCACTGACCTATTCGTACTTGGTTTCTCAATCTAAATAACCACTGACTAAAATCACAAAAAAAACACAAACAAATTATTATAACCGTTCCTTGAGCTACTCCAGCTTCTTAAGTTTAAAAAAAAGGGGGGATAGCAATCGTTAAAACAAAAGGGAACTACTATATTCTATTATTATAACGAATAACACTATGCTTTACTCGACTGAGACCAGTGTTTGCAAAGATATAGCGTTAAACCTTACACACCTGATACCAAATTTAAATAGTATATATATATATGTCGTAGAATGACTCCCGACGATACCATATATATAACACTATTCGTTGAGGGAACTTCCTTAATTATCTCTAGAGTGCGTTTACTGTCTGGCGGCCGATATTATGTATCTTCAAAATGCTTAAGAAGTGGAACTGAGCTCAAGGATAATAATATTGCTATCATTAATAAAATAGAGTTTTATTAATAATAACTATAAACAATACACAAAAACGGAAAATATTGACATAAACAGAATGGAAAGGGTCGTGGAGACTCGGGCTAATCCAAGGATTTAAGGGATTGAAAAAGGTAAAACAAATATAGAGTTAAAGAGATGGGATGGTTCGATAAACAATTTAAAGCACAGGATAGAATTGACAAAAGGGATCAATACTCCAAAGGTGACGTTTGGCTTACGTAACTTTTCATTAGGGTGCAGTGGAAGGTACTTGAAGGAATATTCGGTCCGCTGGCGAGTTCCAGCCGAAGGGGGGGGATAAAAGGATCCTGACGAGGCGTCTTGGAAAGGAGAACCGTTACTCGACGAACGGCTTGAAGAACAATGGCTGTTCTACTTTGTTCTCTTCTGAACAAAGGGGGGAATGAGAACCGTCTCTTGTCTACGGGCTCAAGAAAAATGGCTGTTCTAATGTTGTTCTCCTTTGAACAACAGGGGGGGGGATGAGAACCGTTTCTTGGCGAAGGGCTCAAAACGAACAATGGCTGTTCTAATGCTGTTCTCCTTGAACAACAGGGGGGGATGAGAACCGTTTCTTGGCGAAGGGCTCAAAACGAACAATGGCTGTTCTAATGCTGTTCTCCTTGAACAACAGGGGGGGGATGAGAACCGTTTCTTGGCGAAGGGCTCAAAACGAACAATGGCTGTTCTAATGCTGTTCTCCTTGAACAACAGGGGGGGGGATGAGAACCGTTTCTTGGCGAAGGGCTCAAAACGAACAATGGCTGTTCTAATGCTGTTCTCCTTGAACAACAAGGGGGGGGGCCTTGGGGACTTGGCGTCGGAAAGGCTCGAACCTTTGGCACTCAAGGAATATTGTCCTCCTTCTGGACAAGTGATGGTGAATCTCGAGGTCGAGGTCCCTTGGCGCACAAAGGGAGAGAGGGTCGTGGTGATGTTTCGCGACGAAAATCTGGATCTCCAATCTGATCTTAGTGGTAAAGTTTCCATATAAATAGCCAGGACATCTCCTTGGCGTGGGGGAAAATGGAGTGAAAGCTTGGAGGGAACGCACAGCCGGGCCGGGGAACAATGCCTTATCTGTTCATAAGCCTAACTCGATCTGGCGAGGTCGGCGTATGGGGGCGAACGGGGGGACCATAACCTCCTTGTTTAAACATTGGCATCCGGTAGCTGAGATAAGACTCCAAGCCTCGAATCGAAGATGCACGTGGGCAGCATCGTGGTTTTTAATAATATGGGATAGGAGTTGAAATTAACTCGTTCTATCACAGATATGAAAACCTCTTTGTTATGTTCTGAGAGGGAATAGTAATGTGTTGTGTGTGCGAAGGCAGGATTTGTAAAAAAAAACCCCACAAAAACCAACGAGGGAATTTCAAAACGAGTGTAAGGAGAGATTTGTAAAGAAAGTAGTGACGTCAGTGAAAGTGAAAATAAGTCCTGGAGGGCACTGTACGAATAGATGGCGAATGAAAAGATAGCGATGTTGTGGGTGGCTATATGTGGGCAGAGTTGTCTGCACAGACTTGACGCACCGCTTCATTGGCGGCTGCCCCTCGCGAGCTCCGATTTTTTTGTGTGTGTGTCTGCTCTCGCTGGGAATCGAACCCGGGACCTCGACGTCAGAAATCCAATCCCTCATCCACTAGGATGTCGGGAGCTCTCATAAGCTTCTTAGGTCTGGGGCGGAGACGAGTATAAGTCGTTGGAAGGAGCTCGAACGGAGAAAGGCTTTTATTTACTCACCGCGGGACATGGCAAATGTCGTCACTTAGGGTGAATGCCGCCTTTATCCCTTTACCTATAAGGCGAATTTACTCCTTTGCCTTTCTCCCTTATTAACCAAGGCAAATAGAAGGGCTTCATCAATCGCCTCACTAAGCAAGGTAATTCCTAATTTTAGTTCAGAGGTTGAAGAAATTGCTCGAAAATTGCTGGGAAATTGTGGAACTGAAATCTGAAAGTTAGGTAATGGATCGTCTTTGCAAATTACTACATCGCGTTTGCTTACTGTACACAAATGTACATTTGTGGCCTATTACGGGTTAGTGAGGCTTCAAAAAGCCAAATGGTGGTCAACAAAATTCGACTTTTTTTTCTCTCATTGAGGATTCAAAGCAAATTTTCTTGGCCTATTTTTTATATGCAGATTACGAACTTTAAGTTCATTTTAGGATATCAAGTAACATTTTTTGTAAAGTTGCATACTTTTCCAGTTCAACTGTAGCTTTATGATAAGTGTAAAGGATGAACTTTGTACAAGAACTTTATTTTAGTAATAAAAACTGAATAAAATGACAGAGGGTAAAGGGTAGAAAGAATACACGGTAAATACTCTCGATAAGGACGAACTAAATGCATTGGCGCTCTTCGTAATGTTAAAAGACTTCCCCTCCCCTACAGTGAATGCTAAAAGAGTTAGACCCCCTACAGCGAATGTCAAAAGAGTTAGATCCCCTACAGCGAATGTCAAAAGAGTTGAACCCCCCTACAGTGAATGCGAAAGGACTGGGACCCCCCTACAATGAATGGTAAAATATTTGGACTCCCCTACAGTGAATGGTAAAAGACTTGGACCTCCCTAAGGTCAATGCTAAAAGAATTGGATCCCCCCTACTGTGAATGTTAAAAGACTTGGACAGTGAATGCTAAAAAACTTGCCCCTCCCCAAGGTGAATGCTAAAAGAAGTGGATCCCCCCTACGGTGAATGTTAAAGAACATGCACCCCTTGCATTGAATGATAAAAGCATTGGATCCCCCTAAGATGAATGCTAAAAGACTTGCCCCCCCCCCTCGGGGAATGATAAAAGACTTCGATCACCCTACTGTGCATGCTAAAAGACTTGCCCCCTACAGTAAATGCTAAAAGACTAGCCCCCCCCCTGCGGTGAATGGCAAAACACTTGCCCCCCCCACGGTGAAAGCTAAAAGATTTGCCCCCCCCCCACGGTGAAAGCTAAAAGATTTGCCCCCCCCCACACACACGACGAATGCTAAAAGCCTTGGACTCCTTGCATAACATCCCACCAGTAATGTGAAGCGTGAACCCCGGTACCGATCCTCCGTGCTGACGAAAGGGCTTCTCCCCTAGTTAGGTCAGACCCTGCTCCAAGGATATGTGCATGGGAGAAATGCCTCCTAAGTGACATTCTACACCCCATAGCAACATGAGATTTCAGAATATTTTATGCGCTGGTACGTGGAGGAGTGACGCTCTCCGGGCTCCATTGTCCCGGCAGTCTCAAACTAGTTTGAGTCTACCTGAGTTTTATTCCTTCGAGATATTTCCATTTTGAATTTTTTCGCCTCCTTCTCGCCTATTTTCTTTGCCGGCGGGTGATTTCGCAGGCTAGTCGCCGACTGCATTTCGCCCATTCATCCCTGATCGAGGCCTAGAGGGGGCGAGGCTAGTTCACCCTTCCTTTGGCTGCGGTTGGGGCGGTAGGGTTTAACATATGCGCATTCTCCCTACCCCTTTTCTGCTCCTGCTTCAGCTTTCTTTACGCCCCCACAGGGTAAGGTGAGGTAGCATCCGGAGGCTTTTGTGTGCCCTCCCAGCCCCAATGCCTGCTGGAGGATCTGTCCCTATCTTTCATACATAACTTTATCTTTCTTCACCATTTTCTTCACAGATTTCGCCCTTCGAACTTTCTGCGTGATACGACCTCGTTGTTATTGCGCTTCAAATTTGAGAAAATGTCTTCCATCTAATTTGGCTAGAGCCAGCCCCCCAAAATCCAGGTGTTTATCTCGAGTCTTTATATCTATATCTTTAGCTCCGTATCTTTATCTCAGAGTCTATTTCCATGTCTTTATATCCGAGTCTTTTCTCCGAGTCTTTATCCCCGACCTTTTATCTCCGAATCTTAATCCCTGAGTCTTTATCTTCGACTCTTTATCTCCAGGTCTTTATCTTCAGGTCTTTACTTCCGAGTCTTTATTTCTGAGTCGTCAAGATGAAGTTGTGATATTTTATGTGTTCTTTTGTTTGCGGCTTCGCGAAGACGCCTTTTAACTCGGTCTCAGTCATTTCGACCACACGCTCGAATCCTTTAGTTTCTCTTGTCTTATGTTGTCACGGATTGCTTCATGTGGACCCGAGGAGGGAAAAACATGTGGATCAACGAGCATTCTACATGCCTAGCTCGTATATGTAGTCTTCGTGGACGCCAGTTTGCCTCTACAGAACGCTCGACTGAACCGGAGATATAGAAAACCGCATCACTTCGGGTACCTTGGCTGCATTTCCATCAACAAGCCGACTCTAGTCAAGTCTCTAGTTGTATTTTAGTGGGTCTAGGTGTGTGTATGTGTGTGTGTGTGTGCATGTTCTCATAACATTTTCACGTGCACCGAATGGGCTGCAGGAATGAAGGGTTTCTTGTACCCAATAGGCAGCAGTCCATGAACAAGCGCCAGTAAGATGGTTGGTAAAAAAAAAACAGATTTATAAAAATAATGAAAAGGTGGGACTCCGAACGGAAAATGGATGAAAGATTTCTAGCTGCAGAACTTCCTACAAGCATTGGGGCAAGAGGGCACACATTTCCCCAGAATGTCAATTGTAGCATAGGCAACCATGCTAAACCTGACACTCCGCTTACGAGGGTGGGGAGGTTGTAATAGAAAAGGAAGATGGGGTTTGTAGAAGGGAAAATTGGTGAGACGAAACCAAGCGCATTAAAAACTAGCAGCATAGAGGGAGCCTAGAGGGGGCGGGGGGGGGAGACTCCTTCCTTCCCCGCCGCCGAACGAGTGAGATGAAGCTGGCGAAGAAAAGGGTAAAATGATGTCAATCTAGGGCCTGACTAAAGGGCACCTGGCACGGAAGAGCGTGCAGTTTCCACATATATATATATATATATATATATATATATATATATATATATATATATATATATATATATATATATATATATATATATATATATATATATATATATATATATATATATATATATATATTATATATATATATATATATATATATATATATATATATATATATATATATATATATATATATATATATATATATATATATATATATTATATTATATAGGGATTAATGAATTCGTAAAAGGCATAATAATTGCGGTACTTGCGAGTATTTTTAGAAATGTGATTAAACTCCATTGTTTTCTCTCCTGCGATCCTGTTTCCTTCTTTGGCTTAAAAAAGACACGAAGAATTGAGGCCACGGGGTACTCTTAACATATCTTAAGCGTTGTTGTTTAGATGTCGAGTTTTTTACAATTAATGATATAATTTCAATGGCCATTTTGATTTGAATGTACTTTAATCATCATTAAGTTATCTAAATATTTACGTATGAATGTTCCGATGAATTGATTTTTAAAGTCGTTTGCAGTTACGAATCCCCCAATTGCATCCGGTTTCGGTTCATCAAAGCGATGGTAAACAAAGAAACAAAACGGATGGTTGCGCAAACAAGCCAAAGTCAAATTTAAAAGTAAACAATGAATTAAAACCGTTCGTTATTTCAAGCCATCGTAAAAAAATAATTTATTTTAACTTCTTCACAAATTACCTTGTTCAATACTCTGCGCTCGGTCATACAAAACCAAAGTTGCCATGGGAGATGTAACCTGCAGGAAAAAAAAATAATTGTACCGCCTGCGAATATTTAATAATTGTACCGCCTGCGAATATTTTATGAACGTTACGTGAAGGAGTGGTTGCGCCAGGCCGCCAAACGGCTTTCAAAACCTGTTTGGATTGGGTTGTGTTTAAGAGAACACTCTTTTTTTTGCGGTTGGAGGTTGGGAATAAGAAGCCTCTGTTGTTTGAAAAGAAAAATCTGGGCAGTTAAAAGGACTTTTCTTTTGGTCGAGAATTTCCCTTCAAATAAATGTGGTTGGGTTTCGAAGACCAAATTTGGGTCAACTTGCGAAGGTTTATCATTTAAATGAGGCAATTTAATTTCCATGTGGTGTTTCGCAATGGCTTTTCATTTTCCTTGGCTCAAAATCACATTTCGAGGAAGAGAAATAAATAGATGAATAAATCGAAAAATGCGACAGTAAAATTCGCTGCCACAAACTTGTTGCAGTGAATTCGCTGACTTAAATTGTTGTAGTAAAATCAGGGCCATAACTTGCTTTTCGAAAACAACCACAGACCAATTTAAGACAGATACAAGTTGTTAAAAATCCATAAAAAATATAGTGGCTCGGAATTACAAAAACAAACCATAAGTACTTCATAAAAATAAAGTATAATCTTGATCGTCTAATTTTTTTTTATTCATACATTAAATTTTATGATAAAAAAATATTAACATGATAATTACAAGCTAATTATATCCAATTAATTATAGTATTGGTTATTTCTTTTTATTAATAAATACGAAGCGTTTCAAATAGTCACCTCAATTAACTTCACCACTTTAGATATTTTAAAAAAACATTCCATCAGACATAAACGGTTTTCAATTTTTTACATAAATGAAATTCCTTTTTCTTTTCATTCTATTCTTTTTCTTGATACATTTAATATTTTCTTTTTCGTTTACGTTCTTTTTTTAATATTTTCTTTTCTCCGTTTCATTCGGTTTCTTTTTATCGTATTTCTCTTCATTTTTCACCTCTCTCTATTCTTTTTACTCACTTATCTTCTTTTCCCATCTTCTCTTCGATTCATTTTATTTTCTTATCCTATTCTCACTCTTTTATTTTTGTTCTCTTCTTTTCACTTTTTCTTCTCCTCATTCCTTTCCCATATTAACCCGCCCTCAGGCCCCCATGCATGGGCCCCCTCATACAGACCCTTCTCCAGCCTCCACCCCCACGCGGAGCCTGAAATCTGGAGAATTACGTGCCCTCCCTGCCCCAGTGTATAACCCTGCAAGGGGGTGTCACATGTTACATGAGTTAGAATAATGTTGCTGATATCCGAAGCATTGAGTGCCCTCCGGCCCCAATACTCTCAGTTGCTTGCCTCTCTGGCCCCAATGGCTCTGCAGCTACATATCACCTACATATTTTCATTTCCCTCCATCTTCCTCTGGATCTTCCCTGGGGCACATCCTTCCTCATGATTGGAGGTGTTCGGGAGAGTTGCGTGCCACCCCCCTCCTTATGGGTGTCCTCATTTTCCCCCGTCTCCTTACGTAATCCTTTCTCGGTCCACAAAATTTCACTTCCCCTAACCGAACCACTTGCGTGTACTAGAAACGAGGTCAACAGACCTAAGTCGCGGGCTTTCAATTATTTTAATAATAAAAAAGTATGTTTAATTAACACGCGTCTTATCAATTGACAAACATATCTGACCTAACGACCTTCAACACTTTCAAAAACGCATTGAAAAGTAAAATGGTTATCAAACTACCGAACGACATAGTAACGCACGCGACTAAAAATCTCTGACAAACGTCATGTTGGGTTTCCCCTTAAAAAAAAAAATCGGAAAATCCTAAGATCTAGAGATGAATACAAATAGGTGTGTGTGTGTGTGTGTGTAAGCCTACTTTATGGAGCACAACTCAGGCCTACACAAGTTTATAAGCGTAAATTTGGGCGTTGCTACGTTTGGTAGTGATTCATAGCGTAAAAGCGTCTAGCTTTGGGGTTCTGTTTAAAAGATACACCCATATTGTGTGATGCAATTAATGTGTGATTTAACGATTATATGTACGTGTGGCAGAAAAAAAAGAAGCTCCGCTTGCAAGTTCATTAGAATGTCCGATGCGCAGGTGCCATTTATTTTTAATAAGATTAATAAATTGGTTACGGAGTTTGAAATGATGGATGAAAAATTCCTGCGATAAGTTACCCAACACCTATTTATGGCAGCGGGAGAATGGCGGATGTATGTAGAGATGAAGACGCGCATATCCAAGCGTCCTAACTCGTATTTTCGTCGAGGGGGTGTTGTAGCGGAGTGAATGTAACAGTAAAGAAGGCTGATGAAGTCTCGAACGAAGGGTGGAGTGCCGTGGAATTAAATTATCCCATTGTTTCCTCCCAGATATTCACTACTTCGTAAAGCGGAAACCACTTTACCTTTAAAGGAAACTATTACGAGTGCATTGCGTGATTAAGTTCTCTGGTAACCATCAACGGAGGGCATACCGCAAGGCATTGGGTATCCTTTCGAAGCCTTGTGAGGCCTATGGCCTCACTCGGATGGAGGGAGAATACAGAAACAATTTAAAAAATAAAGTGGTGAATAGAAACAAATGGATTGCGGCAAGACAAACTAATAAAAATAGGGGGATTGGGGCAAGAAATGCAGCCAATAAAAAGAGGTGGACCCTGGCGAGAATTATTACCAATAAAAAGGTGGCTTATGGCAAGAACTGCCACGACTAAGTGGGTTATGGCACGAACTTCTACTAAAGAATGGATAGATTATGGCAAAAATTGCTGCCATTAAAAATAGGTAGATTGGGTCGAGAATTACTACTGATTAAAAATAAGTGGATTATCACAATAAATGTTACCAATAAAAAGGTGGATTATGGCAATAATGCGCACAATAAAATAGGTGAATTGTGGCCAGAAATGTTTCCAATAAAATATGTGGATTAGGGAAGATACTGCTACAGATAAAATAAATGTATAATGGAAAGAAATGCTAACAATAAAATAGGCGGAAACTACTACGACTACCAACAAAACTGGTTGATTGTGGCGAGAACTGATACCATTAAAATAAGTGAATTATGGCAAAATTGTTAGCAATAAAAATAGGAAAATTGTGGGAAAACTGCAACCAATAAAGTAATTTGATTATTACAAGAATTGCTACAAATATAATAGGTGGATAATGGCCCGAACCTCTAGTAAAATATAAGTATGTTATGGAAAGAACTGCTACCAATAAGATAGGTCAGTTGTGGCACGAACTGTTAACCACATAATATATAGATAGTTGCCCAATTATTACAAATAAAATGGCAATAACTGCTACGAATAAAACAGACTGAGTGTGACAATGTGTGCTACAAATGAAATAGCTGGAATGTGGCGAGAACTGTTTCCATTAAAATAGGCGGCTCATGAACAAAGCTCCTACCGATCAAATTGGTTAATTATAGCAAGAACTGAGGCAATAAAATTGGCGAATTATGGCAATAACTCAAATTAATAAATTTAGGATTATGGCGAAGACTGCTACCAATAAAATAAGTAAATTAAGACAAGAGCTACTAATTATAAAAATAAGTGGATTAAGGAAAGAACTGATGTCAAATAATAATAGTAGCATTAATACCGAATATGAAAAAGGTATATTATGAAATGAGGTGACGTATGGCAAGAATTTATATCAATAAATAGGCAGATATGGCAAGAAGGGTTACCAATAAGGTACCTGGACTACGGCAATAATTGACTTTGACTATCTTGCGGAGTTGACCACCGGGCTTCTCTGGCTTTAATCTCCCCACAAGGGGTAACATGTTCAGCATGGGCAACCATGCTGCAGCTGACATCTGGAGGGTTGCTTGCTCTCCCAGCCCCAACACCTGTAGGAGGATCTTCCTCCATCTTCATCTATTCGTTTACAAATCTCTTTAAAACCTTCTGATGGAGAGGACCTCGTTGGTTGTCTCCTCTTTGTTTCAAGTAATAATAAAATATGTGAAATTTTGAGGTTAAGGAAGCTATGTGGAGTTACGTGACATTTATGTCCCAAGTGCGCAAAGTAGTTTCCTCTTTAGATAATTAGGGCTTTGTACTTTATATCCCCTCCTTCCCACCTCTTTCAAACCTCTTCTCATACCTTGCTGGTTGAGATGCCTCGTTAGTTTTCATTATTTAATTTTAAGTAAATGCAAATTTCATGCACTCATGGGATTATTAGATAGGAGACCGTGTTTGGGACCTATCATCTCAACCATTTCACGCGTGTATGTGAACATCTTTAGTTGCCTTCACCGACGAGCAACTTACACTACACTGGTGCCACTCTTCTCCCTGAAAACAGGGAGATCTTTTCTTAGGTTCGCCATCTTTGTTACATTATGTAGATGATGTATGTGTTCTTATGAACGTTAATTTCGTTATGTTGATGATTTATCATTTTAATGGAAACCATTTGTATTCATTACGTAGATGAAGTATGCCTTAATGATCGCCATCTGGGTTCCATTATGTAGATGATGTTTCCCTCGTGATGGCAGGTGAGTTTTGTTATCTTAATGACGTATTTGTGCTCATGCCATTTGTGTTCTTTTCCCCAGTGCTCCTGGCGGGGACTTACAGACTCTCCTCGACGAAGATCTCGTCCCGTACGAGCGCAATGTCATCAGCTTCCTCCGCCAACTCTTAAGTTGTCTGGACGTCATCCACGAGAAGAATATCGTTCACTTGGATATCAAGGTTAGTGTCTCCCTCGCCCGTCGAATAAGATACAAACCCAGGGGGATATCGCCCCCTGCTCTCAGTCATTCGTTCGAAATAAGGTAGGAAAGTAGTGAAGTTATCAAAAGTGAAGTTGTAGTTGCGGTATAATGCAGCGCTTAGCCATTAAAGAGGATGTTGCAGATGTATCAGGGACCGGTAAAGTGCGTATCTGTCCTATTATGCCTCGGTGCAGCAATGCCCCAACCCCCCGTATTTTAGAGGAGACCCAATAGCCAGTGTTCTCCTTTTCACGTCGTCTGTTTCTTGGGAACATCGATTTTACAGACCTCGATAGTGAGTACAGAACGACGAAATACTGTACACAAATGCACATGTGTGATCTTTTGCACTACGCCATGAGTGACCTCCACAGGTATATACCCAGCTGTGGTATTTGATTATTATAGTTATAGTTATTTGATAGATTGTTCTATACGATACAGTCGTTTTGGTGCCAATGATATGCTTCCCCCCTGAGCCAACTGTGTGCGGAGCTGGTTAGCGCTTGGCTAACGGGCACTGCAGTAGCCGCTTAGTTATTTGGAACGAGATCCTGATCTCTTTGTACGAACTATTTCTAGTCGTGTATTGTATATACGTCTACACCTGTCCATAGAATTTGGGATCAACCTGGTTTCTTATTGTGGTATCTGTTCTATTTATCATTTTTAATTTTTTATTCCCCGTTTCATTCTTCCGGCCACTGAAATTATTGCTCCATTGGGGAAAATGACCTCGTTGCTTGGGACTCTTTCCTTTTTTAAAATATATTACTGAATTATTAATCGTCATGAATTTAATTTCAAAGTATTAAGTTGTAAAAAAAAATCATGTTTAGTAAACGAAATTAAAATCACTTTTATTATATTAAAAAAAATTCCGCAAAATAGCTTCGATCAGTATTGACAATGTTCTCCCATCGTTTAACTCAGCAGTGGATTGCGTTTTTGAAGATTTCATTGTTTTGATGAAATATATGATATAATATCCTTTTCCGCCTCATCCATACTAATCAAAGATTGACTATGGATGCGAGATTTATTCCTAGGCATCCGAGCTTCCATTGCGGGAGGTGGATTTGATCCATCTCGCTGATTTCCGGTCTGCGACTGATGCCTTGTGAACGTCCCCAACAGAGAGCTTTCATGTCGACACAAGGGATATTCAACTCGCTTTACGTGAGGTCAGCGCCTCCCACCACAAGCGAACGGCTCTCAATTCGTTCGCGGCCGAGCTCAACACTTCCTATACTCTCTCTCTTTCTTTCTGTCTATCTATCTTTTCTTTTTAAGAAAACTTTGGGAAATATAATTAGGCTCCTTTATGTAAATGAAAATTTTCTAGGCAATAACAGTTAATGATGGAGTTTTCAGAGATTTCCTGGCCACCTTGACTGAAATAAGCACGAATGAAGGAGTCAAAAACTTAATATTGGGCGGTGATTTTAATGCTGATCCCAGCAAGGGGAAATTTTGGATGGAACTCCAAGAATTTGTGGATGATTTCCAACTTCATCTGGAGGATGCCATCTTACCGATGGACACATTCACTTATCTGAGTCCATCCCACAGCTCTACCAGCTGGCTGGATCATGTTCTCGTATCGCGGCCCAATCTGATTGATGCCCTCTCTCTCTGTAGGTTATGGATACTCACTGTGTGGCCACTTTCCTGTATTATTTACTATGCCTATAAAAAGTCCAATTCATGTTTGTAATGATATTAGAAACACCATTGACCCGAATCAGTTTGTGAACTGGCGTGATTTCTCCGAGGATGAAAAGCGAGGCTACTCAGATAAACTTAACTCAATTTTGCTGAACTATGAAAACGAAGTACTTGACTGTAGATCACGATACTGTAACTTCGAAAATCATAGATTGCTGTTAGATAATGCTTATAATTTCTTAATTACAGCCTTGATTAAATCCTCTGAGGAATTTAAGGTCAGTAGGAAGAGATCGCCAAAGATCGTTCTGAATGGAATAATCTATGCAGAGATCTTCACCCTAAGTTGGAGACAGGCAGACAAACCGTGGCTAGGTGGCTTATATGAAGATGTGAAAGAGAGTAGAGCTAAAATTTAAAGCCAAACTTAATCTATGTAGAACATGTGAGGAAGAAATTCGGAATGGTAAACTTGTACAGGAATTTGCGAACAAAGATACAAAGAACCTCTGGAGATTAATACGTCAACAAGAGTATAATAAAAATACCTCCATCGATAAATGATGGTGAAGAAAGTCATGATCGTATTGCCGAAAATTTCAGCAATAAGCTCAAATTAGTATTTGGTAACGATAATTGCCAGCACAAAACTGGTTCTTTTGATTCAAAATTCAGAGAACACTGTGACAAGTTTACGAACATTAGGAAAATAAATCAGGCAGAGGTCTCAAATGCAGTTCACTCTCTCAAACTAGGATTCGGTAATGACAATGTCCATTCTTATCATTTGAAATATGGCTCTGATATCTTATATTGTTTCATTAGCAGAATATTTTCGTGTATGCTATTCCATTCCCATCTTCCTAATGGAATAACGAAAGAGGAAATTAGGCCAGTTGTAAAGAACAAATTAGGTACCCTGAATTAGTCTTCCAATTTCGTCCAATAATGATTTCCTGAATTTTGCTGAAATTATTTCTATATTGTATTTCAGTCGAATCAAATAACTATATTAATATCGATAGCAAACAGTTTGGCTTTAGAAAAGACACCTCTACTTCCACAGTCAGTATAGCGTTGGAAGAGGTTATAGATCGCTATAACTCGTATGGTTCCAAAATATAAGCCTGATTTTTTTACATCTAAGTAAAGCTTTTGACCGCTTAAATTATTAGGTGATGTTTGAGAAATTGGTAGAAAGCAAAGTTCCTTCGTAACTAATTAATATTCTTAAGAATATGCTGATGAATGGGAAAGTTTGCGTTTCATTTGGCAACAGCAAATCATCAACCTAAAAAATTGGAAATGGAGTGATACTATGCTAGAAATAGTCAGATCCTCGCGTCTTGCCTGTCGCATGGGGGTCTACCATTACAACATCATTGTCTATGTTGCTGATATTGTCCTACTTGCTCCTTCTTCTCAAGATCTTCAAGCTCTAATAAATATAACTGTGCTGTCGCTGGAGGAGAATGGCATGGACATTAATGAAGATAAGTCCTTATTTATGGTTTTCTCCTATAATCTTACAAAATCTATAAACGACGTTAATCTTGCTATTAATAACTCTAGGATAAAGATGGTAGATCAAGTTAAATATCTCTGGGTAAATCTATCGTTCGACCTCGGAAACAATGCAGATATCCTGAGGAATGAGAAGGTCTTCATCTCTCAATTCCACTGCCCTATGTGAAAATTAGGGAAAGTAAATCAAAACATATTGATTCACCTTCTTAGAACCTCCTGTCTCTCGTTCTATAGGTCCTGTTTGTGGAGTGATCTTAGAGATTGCTCTGAGAGTTTCAGAGCCTTGTCTACTCAGTTTCATAATGCTCTGAAACGTATTCTCAATTAGTTGACAAGGGAAATTACTCATTACGTATGCTCTTAGGGAAATTTCCTAACATTTCGCCATTTCATAAATAAAATCATATTAAATTTTGAATTCAAAATTTATAATTCCCTGAGCCTTTGCATAATTCGCATCAAGAGCTACCTGCGAGATCACTCCAGGACAATGGATGACGCGAAAATATAGCTGAGAAATACTAAAACATTGAAGACCTACGAGTATTTGAAAATGATAAGGATGCGATTAATGCCAGAATCTATTTCGTTCAGGCGAGGGAGGATACCCTTCGATAAATATGAATTTTCTAGAAATTATTTCTATATTTTTCGTTCTTTGTTTTGCTGTATACCTGTGATTTCTCAAATCCAAAAACACTGTAGTGTAAATCGAATTTAATTTGTATGTCCATTTAGTTTAGTGATTATGTTTAGGTATATTTTTGTAATGTTATCATAATGGTATTTTTGGTAATGTTATGAAACAACCAAAGGTAATTTATTGTAATGTTATGTAATAACCATATGTTATTATGCACATGTATATCTATGTATATTTATGTGTGCGCATATGCTCATGTTTGTATGTATATGCGTGTATATGTGGTGTGCGGTGACTTTTGAAGATAAGGAAGCAATTCAAGTTATACAAAAATAAATATGTTAATTGAAGTAAATGTTGTTCATTAGAAATAACTATAAAATTATAAGCTACTCACTTTATTTAAATGTTAATTTTGGTAAACCTGAAGATCGGCGGCGCGCCCGAAAAAGTGTATTTTTTCAGCCGAAACGACACAAGTTGCGTTTATGTTTCGTTCACCCGCGCATGAATATTCATGCGCGTTTGGTTAAATAAAAACGTTCAAAAAACGTTAGAACATTATTCTATAAAGAATTATGATTATATACTGAGGGGCTGTGCCCCCACAGAACCCCCCAACTGATTGAAACTCAGGATCATCGTAGGGGGGTCCCCTCGCAGTGATATTTCCCTCACGAGCAGTCCCCTTGAATTTATTAAAAAAAGGTGAAAAATATTGGGTAACACTTCAGTTTCGGAGCGCACAGTAGGTGGCGCTGTTTATAGGCTACAATTTTGATCTACAATATATGTCTTATGACGTCAGACGGTAGCGTCAGATGTGAACAATTACTGCGTTATATTTTTTTAGATATGAATATATACTGGGGGGCTGTGCCCCCAGACCTTCCCAATTGATTGAAAATCAGGATCATCGCAGGGTAGTCTACCTGCAGTGATATCTCGCCCACGAGCAGTCCCCTTGAATTTACTGGTTTTTTTTCCTACAACAGCTTTTTACTGGCAGAAAAACCTAACCTAATGACAAACAATACTTACTTTTATAGGTTTCTTGATTAGTTTATGCGCCTCTAAATAATCTAAAGGTTTTTCGCGGTCATGCAAAATAAACCTTAATTCGAATAACGAAGAAGCACAACTAGAGCACGAAAAAGCCATAACCAAAGAGAAACAAATCCTAAGCGGGTTCTATTTATAGCTACGACGTTTCTAGTAAGAATGTGTTATCGTTCACTGAGAAACAAAAAATACGAAACCAAAAAAAAACAATAAAAGGCATCAAGTAACCTTACCTAACTTAGAAAAACTATAAACGAGCAGAGGCGCAGATATTTAGTAAATAATACAGACTAAAAGTTACAAATCCCCCAAACAACAAAAAAAATATAACGCTGTGATTGGTCACATCTGAAGCTACTGTCTGACGTCATAAGAGATATGTTGTAGCCCAAAATTGTAGCCTACTAACAGCGCCACCTACCGTGTGCCCCAAATCTGAAGTATTACCAAATATTAGAACAGGGACGAAATATTTTGCGTCCCATCAGGTTTACCTTAATTTTTTTAAAAGTGTTATTTATTTTTTTATTTTATTTAAATTTTAAAATAGCTTCTATAGGTATGCACAACCAGCTACTCAAGATGTTCTATCATATTGGCCTACATTGTATTTGCGAGCAAGCCTACCTGTTTAATAATAGTTTCTTTTTCGTTATAAGACATGGCACTGAACTTCCTTTTAATAATTTTTAAATAAGGAAATCGCATTTTCTCACAACTTCATCTGCACCCATTTAGTTTAAAAGGGGGTTATCACTTAAAAAAATTAATAAACAACTCGCCACACTTATTTAAGCACTGAATCCCAGCTACTAACTGATCTCAAAGATACGAGGGGTGACTCCGGTACGGCTGCCAGCATCCAGGAAATATTGACAAAATTCTTAAGATACTTATGCTATGTAGCTGCTTTCATTCTCCGAACCAGTATTTAAATATAACCTAAAAGTCGTTTAAGCTTCAAAGCATAATAATGGTTATGTCCTTGTGTCTTAGAAATTTTGTTGCTTTTTCCTAGATTTTGGCAACCGGCAAAGTTGCCAAAATCTGACTGCAAGGCTAAATTTGCTTCCTTTTCCGTATACAAATAGGTTATTTTTTTCTTAATTCTAACACGGCATTGAAATATCTAGATAAAACTCATGAAACTCTAATGACTATATATTATTGGCTAAGAAAAGCAAAATATCTTTTTAACTATTCATTCCAAAACACCAAAGAGGAGAACTATTAATGAAATTAAGAGATAAAAAAAAGAGTAGAATTATCTACGAAAAGGATACATTTCTTCAATTGCAGTCGGGCTCATCGAGGTCTAACGCCAATTCGATTAAAGTAAACGCTACCGCATGGTGTATACAAATATAGGCAAGCATGAATGTGAGAATAAAATTGATTCTGCTGTCATATTAATTATTGTGGGGTGCAATTTTTTTTACTTTTCTTCTTAAATAGGGGAATCATTGCTTCCATTCACTGCACGCCATTGGTATATATATATATATATATATATATATATATATATATATATATATATATATATATATTATATATATATATATATATATATATATATATATATATATATATATATATATATATATATATATATATATATATATATATATATATATATATATATATATATATATGTGTGTGTGTGTGTGTGTGTATGTGTATGTGTGTTTACACAGTTTAAGTAAAGGAAAACCTTCTCAACTATGGTGATAAATTTGTTTCGAAACTATGAAATCTGTAAAACAATTACATATATGTATACCAGTTTTTTGGGGGCATAAATCGAAAATTGCATAATCACTTTTTCAATACTATTTAATTCATTTTACGAAATAAAAATATGTCTGTCTCTTTGTCTGTCTCTGTCTCTCTGTCTGTCTGTCTCTCTCTCTCTCTCTCTCTCTCTCTCTCTCTATATATATATATATATATATATATATATATATATATATATATATATATATATATCGAGAGAGAGAGAGTGTTCTCAATCAAGCGCTAAACCTTTTGATTTTAAGGCAAGAAAAGCCCAAGGGTTTGGTGTATCTCTCAGGCTGGTGGCGCTGTTGGTTCTGCCTAAGACCTCACTCTAGACGGTACCACCTTTGAACGTTTCTCCTCACGATTCCACTCCCAAATTTTCCACAGCATCGAGAGTATTGGGTTCCTATTTCTTAGGGTACATACCTTGTTACACTGGAGCCGTGCCGGTTGGCTTATATATTATCTCCCCCCCCCCCTCCAGGTTTAAAGCCGGCTGGACTCTTCCGACTGCTGCATCCATCTTCAAGTTCAAGTTTGTTACAATACGCTGCATGGGACCGGAGATTACGCGCCGTGCCCTTGTTAGAGATTATTTTATAATTCATTGTGAATAAGAGCTCGCTAAGTGGCCTTAGGGCATTGGAATCTCCACATCTCCTGGTTCGTAGTATCTCGAACCTCATGGATGCTGCAAGTCTGGATGACATCAAGAATGTCTTCTATTGGCTTCCTATACATGTAAGGATTGCTACTATCAAGCTTGCTGATGACGGGGTCAAGCTGTCTACACAGACTGAGCAACCAAACTTGCCTTTCGCTCTTCCACAAACTGACTACATGCCATGAATCAGGTCATCCCAAATGACCTGCATGCCAAAGAAGATGGAAGACAACACACGGGAATTCAAAGTTGCCTGCCATTACACCCTGACTTTTCTTGTACCCCTATCCCCTAATGTCTCGACGGTATCAAGTTATTTTCTGTCGTCTCCGAATCGGACACACTCGTAGGACGCAATACCATTTAATGGCACGCTTCCCTCAACCCTTCTGCGAGGACTACTTGGTCCCCCCCCTACTGTAGGCCATATTTTATTTTTAATATCCTACTCTGGGAGAGCTTCGTGCGCAGTACTTGTCTCATGACAGTGCTAGCTAGGGTCAGGGCTAGAGTCCCTCGTGCTAGTCAGCCTTCTGCACACCAGATCGGTGTAATAGATTTCGTGGAGGAGGAGGTACTACTTCTCTCTTATTTTTAATTGTTCTGAATTCTTAATTAAATTGTTGGTTATCCTTGTTGCTATTATTATTCATGTTGTTATTGTTATTCTTGTTCTTTGTTGTTTCCTTTTTATTTTTAACTTAGCCTGAGGTGAGGCCAATATTTGTGCTTTCAGTAGGCAGCCGCCAGATGACACCCCTGAAATCTGAAAAAAAAGATCCTTCATATCGGACTAAACTTTGCCATTTATGTGATGTTGCGATGACTTAAATAAATATCGAACCGAAGTGGTGGAAGGTCCGGTGAATATGAAAGATGATGAAGAACTTCCACACACAACGCAAAAATATTTTCTTAGGTAAAACGTGCCTCGTGTAGGGGTGGGAGGCAATGTGATGAAAGAGGAGGTCACCCTTCCAGTTGACTAGTGACGGATGTTTTGTTCAAGAGCTTCATTTGCACATTGCATTTGTTGAACAGTTAGGTTAGGTTAGAGATCAAGCAATAGTCACACGTTGTTAACGTTGTCCTTCAGATAGTTCATGTGGGCACCAAACGTCATTTGTTGCTAAAAAAAGGCTTAGGAATTACTACAGTTATCTTTAAACAGTTTGCAGCCAATTTGGACCTATTTAAACGAGGCAATGGCTTCGCCACTCCCCTCTACAGGGTGAACTTGCGCTTCGCTACTAAGATTAAAATTTAAAATCTAAAAAAAAGAAGCCATGGTTAAATTTTTATAAATTTTCTGAACTTCGCCAATTATAATAATTTTATAAAGGAACTCTGAACTAAATTTCACCCCTTTCAAGATATCACGTTGCTAAAATATAGTTATATTTATTTCTGAACTTCACCATTTTGTTTTTTGATATTATAAAATAATTATTAGAAATAACTTTGATAAAAAACATAAGTCATAACCAAACTAAGATGAAATTATTATTCAAATACTCACAAAAATCCCCTTCTTAAATTATAGAGTTAATGATGATGATGATGATAACTCCAATAAACATTTTAATTAAGTCTTCTAAAAACATTAACTTCTTGAATACTATTTTAATAAATGGTAAATTGTAATAATTTATATTTTACACTTGGAAGTAACTTCTAGCCTTGGGAGAGTAGTGAGTTTGGTAGTGTGAGGATTTGGGTAGGCTCAAATTGGTGTGCCTGGTATCTCAGTGGTTAGAGCACCTGACCGAACTTTGGGACACCTGGGTTCGAATTCCGGCTAGAATATTTAAAAATAAACTTCCTTAGCATTATTCCTGTCCTCTCAATATGGTTTGCTTTAATTGAGTTGTTATTTGCTCTCCTTGATCTTTGTCTCTTCCAATGTTCCTTTTCTTTTCCCTTTAAAACTCCGGTTTCTTGTGTCATGCGCTCATTTACGTCAATATATATATATATATATATATATATATATATATATATATATATATATATATATATATATATATATATATATATATATATATATATCTTAGTGTATTTGGGTAGCAGTCCTTCTTGAATGCAAATTTTGTTGAAGACTATTGTGTATTTTGCCTTAATTAATTTCCGTTGACAATTTTCTTTTCTTCTAACTAACTTTTTTATTCCATCTTGTAGATGGTGGATTTCTTGTCCAGTATTTATCTCTTTTTTTAATGAATGTGTTTGGTAAAAACCAAACTAAAATGCTAAGCTTTCGATCTTATTCGATCCTCTTCGGAGCGTTTTGAAATGTTCTTGCCTCCTTTACCGATGTAATGAGTGGAGTGAGGATCTGGCAGAAAACGATTTTTAAGGGGTATTTATTTCGCTTTGGTTAAACGTAACCAAGGCGGAATAAGTCAGATCCTCACTCCACTCATTAAGTCGGTAAAGGAAGCAAGAACATTTCAAAACGCTCCGAAGATGATCGAATAAGATCGAAATCTTAGCAATTACTTTGTGAGTTTCTCATATCCATATATAAATATATATATAAATATATATATATATATATATATATATATATATATATATATATATATATATATAAATATATATATATATATATATATATATATATATATATATATATATATATATATATAAATATATATATATATATATATATATATATATATATATATATATATATATATATATATATATTCTTTTAAGTTCCATATCTCTATTCTATATCATTTCTGGACGACGACCTAACGTACTAAAAACCCTGATTGTCACGTTGAGCAAAGTTAAGCTTCAAAAAAGACATTATTAGTCGCCGGATAGCGTGGTTTTTAGCGCCCCGCAACCTGGAAATAAGCGCCAGATCGAATGAACCTCTTTCTAAACACCACACCCCAAACGCCCATAAATCTCATATTTATATTTCAGCCCCAGAATCTGGTGTTGATGGGCGATTTCCCTGACTGCTGCGTGAAGCTGTGCGATTTCGAAATTTCTCGGATGCTAACACCTGGATTTGAAGTTCGGGAGATTTTGGGTACCGCAGATTATGTAGGTAAGGCCCCAACCCCTAACCCTTCGAGGTAAAATGCTGGGTAACCCGATGTTAAAGCCGATGTTGGAGAGGGATATTTGGTTTGGATATTAATAGTGAGCGGAATCTCGTGGAAGGATTCGGAATATTTTAAATGATCGCCTCCTGTCCTTTTCAGCGCCCGAAATCATTCATTATGAACAGATAACCACCAAGACTGATATGTGGTAAGTTTCTCTTTTTTATTTAATTTATTTATAAAGTGGGAGGGGTGGGCAAACTACAGGCCAAAGACCCCCCTGAATTGTTCATTTATCATCTACGGCTTTAACACAAAATTAGGTATGAGGCGCATCGACGTAATTTAATACGTTTAGCACTCGCAGGAACAAAACCTTGGGGAGCGCAGCTTGACAAGGCAGGAAACTCATATCAGGGGTTAGTCGTCTTATACGACAAGCTCCAAAAGGAGGTATAGTTATTCGTTCTGCCACAGATTTTCATCATCATCATTATTATAATATTTATGGTTTTAATTCGCATTTAACTTTGGTCATATGACTTTTTTATAATTACCGAAAACCAACGAGGACATTTGCCAATACACGCTCTAAAAATATATAAATTGGTGAAGTTAGGAGACTTAAAAATTATGGAAGGAAAATAGACTAAGAGGGGCTTAATTAAATCGTGGATAAACGGAAGGGAGCACAACTCTCCCGGACGCACACCCTTTGTTTTAAGTCTGCTAATGTGTTAGTACCCCTTGGTAATGGATGAATTTTGACCCCCTATATTCTAGAGCCTAATTAGCCCCACCCCCCATCCTTTCCAGCTGTCAATCCCTCCTGTGCTCTGCCAAGAAGTGCCAATCCAAGGGATGGGTAAATTGGCACTCTGGAAAGTAGGCACGGGCACCACGGTGTTTTAAAAGGCTCCCGGGGAACACTTGGGTAAAGGGGAATCTTCGTCGTGTTACAGGTCGTCGTTTTTGAGGCCTCTTCTTGCGACACTGGTGAACCCCACAAGAATCGAACCGTCTTCCAGCTACGGGGTTTAATTTGTACATTATGGGTCCCTGTGGTATTTACTCGAATTCTTCGGTGGGGGTCTCATAATACCCCGTCTCGGACCTGGTATTTAGGGTTGATTAGGTAGACCATTGTCATCATTGCCTAAATGGGCAGATCTAGAAGAATTGCGCTGCCAAAAGTTCCTCGAAGAAGGGGAAGGAGAACTTTAGGTTCACATGGCTTTAGAGGTAAGTTCAGAAAAGTTGCATGCCCACCAGATCCCTAGAGGCATGCTCAGGAGAGTGAACCGTATGTCAGATACCTAAGGGTAAGTTCAAGGAGCTGTGATGTCCCCCGGTTGCTAGGATCGGGTTCGGGAGAATAGAGTTACCCCCATGTCCTTAAGAGTAGGTTCTAGAGAATGCGCGCTCTCCTTGTACCTATCGTTCTAACTAGCCGCTTCTCAGATGCCCTCTTTGGTTCTGCTCCTATTTACAAATAGTGTCCGAGTCCTCTAAATGTTGTTCGTACCACAGGTCACTTGGCGTCTTGACCTACGTTCTTCTCACGGGGTTTCTGCCGTTCGGAGGTGAGAGTGACCAAAAGACTTTCTTGGAGATCACTCGAGGCGAACTCGACTTCCCGGAAGAGCTCTTCGAGGACATCTCTCAGCAAGCCATTGACTTCATCAGGAGACTGTTGATCCGACAACCGCAGTAAGAGCCAAGGGGCATTTTCAGGACAATCATGTTTATTTATTATAGGACTTATAATATCTATATTCTCTTTTGGCTCCCTTTTTACACAATCGAATATAATACACGGCTAGAACGGCTCAAATCAGCTTCATGATACCAGCCCTAGATTTCTCAATGAGAGGAGGGGGTTGAGGGTATTTACTGCAAAATAGGTTACGTAACAACACCTTTACCTCTCCCTGAGAAACGAGGTTCAAAGCTAGAAGCTTGATTTTTCGCACATTTCTAAGTAATAGCTCGTACGTTAGTGTGTAGGAGGAGACTTGTGTCTGGAAGGAGAATGAGCGATCGAGAATGAGATTAGTGTAAATGAACAAGTTTGAGAGGGGTCATGGGCGTGCGAAGAGGTGAGTGAGGAATGACTTGCTAAGAGATATTTATGAGAATAGACATGTTAGGAACATATATGTATGAGTTAGTATTCGGCTGAACAATATGTCTGCCTCTGTAATAATTTACGTGGCGTTGATGCACATCCACTACACCTTAGGAAAAGAGTTTATGTTAAAGTGAAGTCGTTACTGCTGTGTTTACTCACCCTTGAGCTAACCTCGAGCGGACTTCGCAGAATTCGCTGGTCCTTCCGGGTGGTCCTGAAGTTCTTCCGACCAAATGATTTTGCGCTCGAGTCGTCAGATTTAGTCGCCTCTCGGGGCTCGAGTCGTCAGGTTTAGTCGCTTCTCGGGGCTCGAGTCGTCAGATTTAATAGCCTCTCGTGGCTCGAGTCGTCAGGTTTAGTCGCCTCTCGGGACTCGAGTCCATAGATTTAGTCGCCTCTCGGGGCTCGGGTCGTCAGATTTAGTCGCCTCTCGGGGCTCGAGTCGTCAGGTTTAGTAGCTTCTCGGGGCTCGAGTCCATAGATTTAGTCGCCTCTTGGGGCTCAGGTCGTCAGATTTAGTCGCATCTCGGGGCTCGACTCGTCAGGTTTAGTCGCTTCTCGGGGTACGAGTCCATAGATTTAGTCGCCTCTCGGGGTTCGAGTCCATAGATTTAGTCGCCTCTTGGGGCTCGAGTCGTCAGGTTTAGTCGCTTCTCGGGGCTCGAGTCGTCAGATTTAATAGCCTCTCGTGGCTCGAGTCGTCAGGTTTAGTCGCCTCTCGGGACTCGAGTCCATAGATTTAGTCGACTCTTGGGGCTCGGGTCTTCAGATTTAGTCGCCTCTCGGGGCTCGAGTCGTCAGGTTTAGTCGCTTCTCGGGGCTCGAGTCCATAGATTTAGTCGCCTCTCGGGGCTCGGGTCGTCAGATTTAGTCGCCTCTCGGGGGTCGAGTCGTCAGGTTTAGTCGCTTCTCGGGGCTCGAGTCCATAGATTTAGTCGCCTCTCGGGGCTCGGGTCTTCAGATTTAGTCGCCTCTCGGGGCTCGAGTCGTCAGGTTTAGTCGCTTTTGGGGGCTCGAGTCCATAGATTTAGTCGCCTCTCGGGGCTCGGGTCGTCAGATTTATTCGCCTCTCGGGGCTCGAGTCGTCAGGTTTAGTCGATTCTCGGGGCTCGAGTCCATAGATTTAGGCGCCTCTCGGGGCTCGGGTCGTCAGATTTAGTCGCCTATCGGGGCTCGAGTCGTCAGGTTTAGTCGCTTCTCGGGGCTCGAGTCGTCAGATTTAATTGCCTCTCGTGGCTCGAGTCGTCAGGTTTAGTTGCCTCTCGGGGCTCGGGTCGTCAGATTTAGTCGCCTCTCGGGGCTCGAGTCGTCAGGTTTAGTCGCTTCTCGGGGCTCGAGTCGTCAGATTTAGCCGCCTCTGGTTCGTAGTTTTTAGTCTTTGTGCGAACTTGTTCCTGAAGGTTTGAGGATTCACCATTCCGGCCCCTTCTTATGCTGCTCGTCAGGTTATGTATATTATTCTTTATCTTCTCTCCTCATCTTTAGTCTTTATCTTCTATTCCAGTCTATATTAAGCCTTATTTTCAGTCTTTTATCTTTGGCCTTTATTTTTACCTTTATCTTCAATTTTTATCTTCTATCCTTATTTTTGTCTTCATTTTTACCTTTAACTTTAATCTTTATTATATTCTTTATTTGATATCCTTATCTTTATACTTATTTTTAGTGCTAAACTTCTCTTTCTATCATTAGTTTTATATTTTATCATTATATTTAATATTTATTTTTCTTTATTTTAGTCCTTATCTCTAGTATTTATCTTTTTTTCAGTCCTTATCTTAACTATATCTTTTGTCCTTAATTTTAGTATTTATGGTATCTTTATCTTTAATTTGTATCTGTACCCCTATCTTTAATCTTTATTTTAAATCCTTTTATGTAATTTTTAACTTTCCCCCTTATCTTTACTCTTTATCTTTTATCCTTAATTTTAGCATTCATCTTTATTTGTACTCATTATTTTTAAGCTATCCTTTATTCTTATCCTTAGTCTTTATCTTCTATTCCTGTATTTTTTTATTTCTCATTTTACTACATTGGATTACATTTTTGTCCTTATCGATGACGTCATAAATTGTCGGTTCTTCACCATCAATAAAAGGCTTTTCACAAAGTGGGGTTGGCGTGCATTAACACCAGTCACTCCGTATAGCTCTCACAGGAATCAAACTTTCGGGTCCGTGGTTTATTCTAGCCAGCGGCACTTATCCGGGCTTAGTTTCCTTTTACGACAACGCTATGGGTATTTCCCTACCCCACATACAGCCCTAGTTTTGGAATCGGATTATTAATTAAACTATAAACAAATCTTAATTAAAATCTAATGATTTCTATTATTAAAAATTTGTCTTTAATAGTTTTCTTTTTTTTCCTTCAAGCCTTCGGATGAGCGCCAAGGAATGTCTTCAGCACCCATGGATGCAAGCGGATAATAAAATGTCCAAAATGTCTTGCCAAACGATGTATAGGAATTCTCTGAACTCGAACAACTCCCTTAACTCTTCGGTAGAATCTCAACTTAACACCCAACATAATTCTCTGTTTCTTCAACAAAAACCTCGCACGGCGGACTTAAATTCGAACCTTAACAGTCCCAACCTTGCGCTACCAAACAGTGCCTTCGCCAACTCGAATCTCAACGAACTGGAATTGGGCTTCTCTCTCCAAAGAGCTTTAGCCATCCTGGAGAAGAACACCACTAATGGGTCGGCCCTGCTGGGTACGTCTAAAACTCCTACCATCCTCACCCCGGCCCATTCTTCACCAAAAGATACCGGTTTACCTCCGCTCTACTCATACACGTCATCTCGACTTTGCCCCTCCACACACTCCTCTTCCAGTTCCCTGAACAGAGGTACTTCCCGCCAGAGTCTCGAAAGACTGAGAAGTATGTCCAAATCGCGAGAGGTTCTGGTAGAACGCCTTCAGAACTCGTCACAGAGGAAAGCTCTTTCGAGGTCGAGAGAACGACTCCTCGAAAGCAGATATGGTTTGACCAAATCCGATAATGGATTATTTGAACAGAGCTCTTTTTCACATTCAACAGAACTTCTACCTCCGTTTGACTGGTTTAACTATGATGAATCCCTTTACAGTAGCTATAACAGCATTAATATGTTGCCAATACTATCAATGCTTCCAATGGTGGACGAGAATAACATTAGCAATAGGCATAAAAGCATCTCATCGATGGAGAGGCTTCACGAAGATAACGAAAATAAATATGCCAATACCTTGTCGGATTATAACATGGTAAGTCGGTATCAAGAAGACAGAATGAATGATAATTATCAAAGAAAATCTTCTAGACGATGTCGCAAAAACAAGCGAGCAAAATCGGTGGAAAATGAAAATGAAAGGTTCGGAAGACAGAATTTCCGGACGGCACCGACCCATGAAGCTACGCGAGATAAGGGATCATGCTCCTTTAACCAGACAACGCCAACAAAAGTAAACAGGACGGAGAAGATCCCCAAAGAACCAACCAAACGCTACAAGGACAAAGAAAGGATTCTCAAATCCCCACCAGCTAAGTCGATGAAAGAAGAACAAGGAAAAAACCGATGTCCAAAGAACAGAGAGACATCCCCATCCAAGATGTCGACGGATAGAAAGCGAGGATCCATTTCCCACGTAGAGCAAAGGATCTTGGACAGACAAGAAAGGTTACAAGAGAAGGAAGAGACACTAAGGAGAGAGAAACGGAAAAAAGAAAAGCAGAATCGACCTTCTAGTTCCAGGTTAAAAGTGAAAGAGGGTATCACAGATGACGTGGGTAAGCATAGATCACCTCGTCCAGAACGTCATAAAAAGTCGACAAATGACAAGAAGAAAATTCAGAGATCGTCCAGTAGTATCGAAGAATCTCCTTGTTCTTCGTTGGAAAGTGTAACCGAATTTAACAATAATAATACCATTCATAATAATAACGATACCAATCATAACAAACAACAGCACGGTTCGAACCATCAAACCGAGACTAAAAGTCCGTCAACTAACAAAAACCGAAAAGGCACCGAGATTGTAAAGGAACCCAAAAAGTCCTACGTAAAGAGCACCAGTCCGCTATCTAAAACCTGCCCTAAACCGTGCAAAACCGAGCGACTCGAAACTCAGAACTCTAAAGATAAAATGATCCCTTCAGAAGATCCTGTAAATACAATTTATGGAAGAAGTAACAGTCTAGACAGTACTGCCACACTTACAGGATCCGAGAGTACGCTAGAATTAGACTCCTCTATGGGAAAACTAGAAGGTTCTCTGAAGAACTTGACTATTAATGAGACGTCAGCAAAGGAGGAAAGGAGTTCTGGAGTTTCTAAATCATCCAACAAGGCGGAAAATCAAAGGTCTGATGTCACGTTGCCCCAACAGGACCAGGATGGCAAGAGCTTTCCTTCCCAAATCTACGAAACCATAAAACAGAAAACAACGGCCTCTGATACCGACCCTAACCCTGCTGACTGCCTAACAATCATTTCAGAAGAGGGAGAAAATACAATTCATACAAGTGAATCGTCATTTACTAGAAGTAAAAGCACCATTGCATCCATAAAAACTGCCGATGCGCCAGCTGAAAAGGGTTGCAAGTTACCAAAACGCTCGGAAACTAATGTTGACTGTTCCATTCGAAGCAGCTCGTTTAGTATACAAAATCGAACGTCATTTTTACCTTTTAAGTTGTCGAGATCAAACTCAATTCACCTTGACACCCCTCTCACAGGCCAGCCAAGACCTTGGGGTGAAGTTTGTGATGGAGCAGTGAATCGAGCGCGAGAAATGTTTAGTCAAAAGTCGGTCCAAATAGCTTTGGTCAATCGGAAAAATTCAGATCCAACTTCAGACCGACTTTAAATTCAAAACACAACAAAAGCTGTGAGCTTTAGAGGCTTACTCTAACAGAGGCTATACCTTAACTATTTCACCTTTAATCTAAGCCTATTTAATATATATATATATATATATATATATATATATATATATATATATATATTTATATTTATATATATTAAAAATGATGTAAAAATTTATGAGCGGTTACATTCCGGGCAAACCAACCCGAAGGGCATGATACGAAAGAAAGCGAGATGGGATCTATCTGTAATTTCTCAGAGGCATTTCATTTGTTTGCCTGAAACTGTTAAAATACTAGAGGCGAGAAATAATTAATATCCTTCTATAAACTGTTGCATTCCCATTCTTAGAAGAGAGCTGCGATATTAATTATTTGACGTGCATTTACCTCCTGAAAGCTAGGCAAGTAAAGTTATGTCACTGGGCCCCTTGCATCGTGGTCGAGATACCTCGACCGGATAATGAGAATTCAGAATGCCAATCGCCAGCAAGTCTGAAGGTACCGAGGGTCGGTTGGTTCTCTTTGGAAAGAGGGAGGAAGGGGGAGGGGATCAGGTAGTAGTGTGTTTTGACACCATCCACGTCAGGAGTATATGGTTAAGCGTGCTCTATAGGGGACGCTAGTCTTTCATGTCGTGTTAATCTCGTTATTTATAGAAATAAAGTTATTTCCTCACGAAGAGGGACAGCTTGATTTATCAGACATGTTTGCATTAAAAAAAACTACGACAAAGTTTATTCATTGAAGAATAAATCAAATTTACAACTATAATTTGACAGCTTTATTTATTATGTTGAATTGTATATTCGAAAAAAAGTGAAAACTGAAAAAAAAATATCAAAGCATATGCTAGGGAGGTGTAGCATTAATATCCTTCTTCAAAGTACGAAAGAATCGGAGGAGAGGCTCATTACAAAATCCAGGGTAGATCAGCGCGATTTCTAAGTGGATTCAATTATTCGAGGTGTCAAAGCAAAGCCCAAAATACATTGGCGCTAAAAAATCAACCCTTTTTCACATAGGCGAACATTGAGAACTTGCAAGTGAAATTGTTCATTTACTTAAATTAACCATCATTTTCTACCCCTCCCCTCTTTTTAGCCTATTTTTTATTAATATTGACATTTGCTTGCATATAGATGGTGTCAGACTTATTAGTCATGCAATTAATGAAATTAGAATTAGTCATGAAAATGAAACCTATGGATTAGATTATATATTAAAATAAACTTTTCCAAAGATAAAAATCGCTTAAATATGTCAGTCAAATATGTTTGTTATTGATATTCTCTAGACGAGAAATTCGGCCATGTTAAATACTATAATCGAGAGGTCAATCTTATTCCATATTTAATATAAAAGGATGTTGGTATTAGGTCTTTACTATATATATATGTTTGTCGAATGTTGATTTTGTAAATAAAGTGATTACAATATTCTATGTTACCTTTAACTAGCAAAAATCCGCCCCCTTGCGTTTTTTGCTCGTCTTGCGATGCTTGTTCGCTTCCCTCACAAAATTAAGAAACTGTGAAAGAGAAAAAGATGGTGTGCAAGAAAAAAAAATCCTGTTCTCAATTTTTTTAAATGCATAGATGGACACACACAGAGACAGTCACACACACACACGCGCGCGCGCGCGCAAAGATAATTATAATGTCATTTGTCGCGAAATCTACCTAGTCGGTACAGGATCTCGTTCCGGGTTAGTGCTGTTGTCCTGGCATACAATTAAGACTAGTAACTCATTGCATAATTTAAGATACACTAGTTCTGGTATTGTTGCCATAGTTCAATCAAATTGGAAATAATAACTGTTAATAATGTGGAAAACGAATTAATAAACCATGGGAGGGAAAGAGGCCCACGGCGAAATTGTTAAAGTGGGGTGGTCGCGTATAAAGTACAGAACCCACAAATCGGTACCTTTTATTAAAAAACAACCCAATTTGTTATGATGTTTCCACAAATCGTTACCTCGTCACGGCCTTTTCGCCCCCGCAAAGTTTTGGGGAACAGAACAGATTACCTCTGAGGCGAATCAAAGATGGCCAGTTTGGGGGTATTAACTGGTAAATTGCATCAGAAGTAAGGTGATAAACCTATTTTCAACCCTGAACTTAAATTTTTCAGGCTTTTCAACAAGAGGAATGACATGAAGTAAACACAATTTTGGTCAGCAGGAAATTTATGCCGATAATATGAAATTATTTAAAGAAAAATGGCCAAATGGACGAAATTCTGGTTAAATCTACAAAAAAATGAATGTGATCGAACGGCGAACGACAAGTCTTAGAATGAAACAATTAGGTAATACTGTAAATTGGACTCGTATCCATAGTAAATTCAAGTAATTGGAATCTCATCACTCAACCATTTTTTTTTAAGTAAACAGTATTAATTAATACAATGGTGGTTAAGGGTTAACTAGGCTTCACCCTTGAACTAAAATCTAAATGGAATAAGTTTAACAACTGTCGTAACGCGGGATTTGATCACAAGCGGCGTAAATTAATGGGGTGTGTCGTAGAATAGGGTCGAGTTCAACCCTTCCTGCGTTTCTCAGCAGAGAGAGATGAGGGCTGTGTGCGTGGAAGACTTATAATACAGACAAAGTGAAAATTAACCGAATTTTAGGTTGGCCAAATAGTCAGCTATCTTAGAAGGTTCTGGGACAATAGAAAAACGGGTACAAAAATAACTTTACTAATATGCAAATTAATATTCCTTTTACAAAGGTTAAAAGTGGTTTTGAAACAAGCTATATAGCACATTAGACGTACAGGATTCTCATCGTCTTGAAGGGGGAGACTTGACGGGGACGGTCGCGGTACACACGAACGAACAATACTGACCGAAGGGTCGCTCGAATGACCGAGAACGTATACGAAGCTGACAATGGAGGCTTACACTGGGATGGGGGGATCACTTGCACAGGAAAGTTTCGCGTTGCTGTTACCTCTAAGATTTGATACGAAGGAGTAATCCTTGCCTTGGCGCAAATTTCAAATAATAGTCTCTTGATAATGACTACTAACGGGATAAACTTAGATCTTGCCTTCGAGTTTAGAACACCGAGTCGAGACTGTGCACGTTGCGTTCGAGGAGCGGGTAACAACGAGTACGGGGTAGACTCACGCGAATTAGACGAGAATACCTGGAGCTAGAGGGGTTCTGCGAAGAACTGTGCAGATACCAACGAGACGCGAATAGCGGGTATGAACGGAGAAGTGCAGACGGCAGGTAATGACGCGGGCGGACAGGTGGCGGATACTGACGGGGCGGGCAGGTGGCGGATACTGCCTTCCAACTCTGGCGCTAGAGGATTTATAATGGGGTCGAATGGGGTTTTTGCCCCTTCGCTCGAAGGGGAGGGTTCCAGGGTCCAACGCATCGTCAGGTGAAGGTAGTTTCGCCATATTAGCACGATCGCGGGAAAGTTCCTTAGCCGGCGAGGCGAAACTTTTTCCGACTCCCAATGGGACCTTCAAGCTTCTCACAGCTTTCCGTGATGACGGGCTTACAGGCCATCACGGCCTCTTGTGATTTCGCGCCGTCATTACGCAGACAAAAAGGGTCAACCAAGTGTCTCTTTTTTCTCTCTCTCTCTCTGATCTCTGACAGGGTGGTTGGTTAAATAAACACGCCCGCTATTTATCTTTATTAACAAGGTCTATGGTTCGAATTCTTTTTGGTTGCTTCAAGTCAGGTGCCATTCAGCTCGCGCGGATGGGGATATTTCTTGGAGGTTGATGTGAAGGCTGGCACTTGCGGTTGAGCGATGATGGTAGTCGAGCGAGAGAGTTGTGTGAATGATTAATCTGATTTTCCCGTCCGTGCAAGAATGAATAGGCCACGAATCGGGCGATGATGTCAGGAGTCACCATCATGGAGGTTGCCAGCGTTCGCTGTTCCGCCGTTAAAAACGAATAAACTATCAAGATGGATAAAACGTCGTAAATGCTAACTCTCGTTTCATTCAGGAGATAAAATGAGAAAAGTGACAAGAAAAATAAATTACGAATTCGAAATGTGCACATGTAGGGAAAAAAAATGAGTGAATGTGGTAAAATTAATTCAACTGTCTTCAACCTTCACCAAGGAAACGAAACAAATTTGAAACTAAAAAAATATTTGAGGATTTTTACCAAGAACCTGCACTCATTGGGTACATGCTGATTAACGGGAATTCTGGACCACACGTATCTACAGCGTATGGTAATCGCCGTGAAGTATGTCAGAATAAGAAATCCATCCAGTGACTGATCACACCCGATGTGGCTTAACTTCGTTGTAATCAGAAGTGGTGGTTCCACTCGACTAGGCAAATTACCGTATGAAGGAGACAAATTATTCGAAAATCCTTGCACATAATATCCGTGTGAGATCGGGTTTGTTCCTCTTATTTTAGTTGGGTTCAACTGATCATGAATCAATCAGAAATACAAGAGGATAGTGGACCTTCAACTCTCCTTAAACTGGTTTCCAAAACAGGCGAAAATGTCGATTGAACCTAATTAATTCAACTAAAAATGCGTGGTTTTGCAAAAGTGCCGGTGCATTCGGGTTTCTTTATCTTTAGAGAGGTTTACGCGTGTGATAAAAAAGATCCGCCAAACAAACTTAAAGTTATACTATTCCAACACTTGTCATTGAAACGTCTTTTCCATTGTGTGCCGTTGTGTCGAGATAGAAGTGAAAAGAATCGAGAGCTCTGCTCAACGGCGCGCGGGCCACAACAAGTCCGACATCTCCAAGCGGCTCAACGTCAACCGGATGACCCTCCACAGAATTGCGGAGAGGCTCAAGAACGGGGAAGACGTCACAGATCGACCTCGTTCAGGCAGACCTCAGGTTGTCACCGTTTGGCTGTGAGAAAGGCCTTCGAAAGTACTCCGAAGCTCAAAATGACTGCACTCGCGAAGAAGAAGAACATCTTGGTGGTCATGGTGTCCATGGCCGTCAAGGAGGAGGGCGGCGAGAGCTTGAGGTCCGTGGAAAGGCCTCTGCTCACTGAACGTATGCGAAAACAACGTCGAGAGCGCTGTCGTCGCCTTCTCAACGATTTGAAGAGTTATGACAATCGAATTTTCATTTTTTTGTGATGAAAAACCTTCACAGTCGATCCGGTCATCAACAGCAGAACAACCGCGAGGTAAGCTTCGACCAGGACGTCTCCGAGATCCGCTACGTGTCCACGACCAAGCAACTGGCCTCCGTGATGATGCTCCGCATCGTGACTTCAAATTTATCAACGTTGTCGGTATTTAGAGGCAGACAGCGCTAGATTGGCAGAGCTTCTGTCGGAAACTGTGTGCCTTGACGACAGCCAGAAATTAGGTGTACCTCAAATGATGAGTAAAGGGTCGACGACGGCCTGGCTGAATTGAAAGACGGATTCAGATTAAGATGTAGTTAAACTACAGCAAATGTGGTTAGTCGTCGGATGGAGTGCCGATTCTACGCGACATCGGCTACACGCTGTAGTGATCCGTAGCTCGAATCCTAAATGAGAAATAAAAAGCCCACAAACGAGTACAGGGCAGCATTTTTTGTGCTTTGTTCCAATCTGTTCCCGTTTGCGGTCAGAAGGCGAAATGCGGGAAAGCAGAGCCTTATACCGATTCGGCCGAAATTGGAGTAAACCTCGGACTTTGCTGCACTATACTTTATTACGGCAAAAAAAAAAACAGATATGAACAAAACACAAAAAATAGTTCAAGAAAAAATAACATGAGCTAATATAACCTAACCTTTAATTTCGAAATTATCAGTTTGCGAAACTATACAAACCATTTATACCTACCTAACAATGGCGTGGGCTTCGCCGCCCCATACCCCCAATTTTCTCTAATAACTCTTAGTATAAACAACTCGAAAGCAAAAAACAAGCCCCGATTTTGAGGCATTTCGCCTTACGACTTCCAAAAATGAAGAGCATATTGGGATAAATAACCTCATGAAAAATTTCCAATGCACGATTTGGGTCACTGTGAACCTCTTTTACGAGGTCTTCGAAATAGAATTCACATCCACTCCAATTCATAACGCAAAGCTGCCCTATCCAAAACAGAGGCAAATGGGAGGGGGGGACAAGGGGACGAAGTCAGAAGCTATTTCCTTGAAGTGGGTCTGGTGGGGCAGTCCTCACCCTTTGGGGCTTTGGGGTTATGATTATTTTTGTAACAAAAAATGAAGTCATTAAATGTTCTCTAAGCAGGCGAATGGGTAAATATTTTATTACGACTATTTCTGGATTAAAATATAATAGGTAAATTGTATATTACTCAATATTAAAGTAAATAAATTGATTTAATTTGCAATCGGGGGTGGGGCTTATATAATGTCTGCAAGCAAGATTGGGATTAAACGTCGTTTGGCAACCGAGTTCGAATTGGAACGCCCCCGTACTCCCCCCCCCCCTCCCCCAATATTTTAACTAATTCATACACAATTCGAAAGCCTAGCATTAGGTTCGAATTCAAAGGTGTTTGCTAGACGTCGTTAGTGCCAATTCTTGACAATGTGACTGCATTCCATATATAATGTCGTCATCCTCGAAAACACCATTTTGGACCAAGTAGTTTCCGGCAAAGGCCTATAAGCACTTAAACGAACAAGGTCTTCAACCTCCCATAGTGTTAAATTCAAAGACCCAGTCAGGGATCGACTAGAGATATGCAAGGACGAAGATCATGAATAATGATGAGCACTCATAGGTTTGACAAGGTATGAAAATGCGGGTACTTATTTGTTAACGTGGGGAGATGAGTGGGGGAGGAGCACTGGTTGCGAAAGGTTTGGATACATTATGGGTTAACTTAGTTAGAACTAGAGTTTGCCTATTTGGCTTATATGGAGTAGTTCTGACAGAGTGAAACATTCATACTACTAACTTGGCTAAATAACATTTTATACGCCCAACTAAATCAATAAAGTCTCCTAGACCTAATTAGGCCAAGGAACCTTTCATAGACATAATTAGGCAAGTAACAATTCATGGGCCTAAATAGGCCAAAAACCTACTAGCAAGGTTTCGTGTCCTGTGCTACTAGCCAGGTAACGTGTCTTGGGCCTAGTAGCCAGGTAACGTGTCCTGGCCCTATTATCCAGGTACCGTGTCCTGGGCCTACTGACCAGGTACCGTGTCCTGGGCCTACTGGCCAGGTACCGTGTCCTGGGCCTTCTAGCCAGGTACCGTGTCCTGGGCCTACTAGCCAGGTAAAGTGTCCTGGGCCTACTAGCCAGGTAAAGTGTCCTGGGCCTACTACCCAGGTAAAGTGTCCTGGGCCTACTACCCAGGTAAAGTGTCCTGGGCCTACTACCCAGGTAAAGTGTCCTGGGCTTACTAGTCAGGTAACATGTCCTGGGCCTACTAGCCAGTTAACGTGCCCTGAGCCTAGTAGCCAGGTAACGTGTCTTGGGCCTAGTAGCCAGGTAACGTGCCATGGGCCTATTTTCCAGGTAACATATCATGGGCCTATTATCCAGGTACCGTGTCATTGGGCTACTAGCCAGGTAAAGTGCCCTAGGCCTATTAGCCAGGTAACGTATCCTGGGCCTATTAGACGAAAACCCCAGAGCAAAGCGGCTGGACGCTGAGTATAGCCCACAAACCCCCTTCTTCTTCTCTTTAGTGTAGGAAATTTTCGTTGTTTGGTAGATCTTCAGAAACATTGACCAACATATTGGTCGTCGTCCCTCTGTAAATCTTTGCGCTACCTTGATGTTTGGGCGGACGAGGAGACTAGTGCGAGCACCACTGCGCGCGGGGAGGCTCCCCTAATACCGACTGAGTGCGGCAAACGTGTTTCCCCATTGCGATCTTGCGATCTTCCGATCCTCGAGACGTACCCTCCCCCCTCCCCGCATACACACACCTCCTGCGCTTTATCATATGCCCAATGGAGAGGGTGCTTCTCTCTCTCATTTTTGACAGGTTGAGGGTTTCTTCCTTACCCCCTTTTGCCTCCGCGACGCTCGCCTTGCAACGGGTCTCCCTTTGCTTTCTCAGAAACCATCTAAGAACACGGCAAGACAGAGGGCGCACCGCTTCGGTCCCCATCCCTCCCTTCGGGACTAGGTGACCCACCACAAGCCCCTCAGAGGGGTAAGAGGCGGTATCGAACGCTGGGTTTTCTTGAGGCACCTCGTCGATTGTTGGCCCCCGTGACGGCCCTTTGATATCCCAGTCGGGATACCTTGCACCTTGGGGTGAGAAATGGCCAGTTGGAAGGCTTCCTTGAGATGGAGATAGTTCCAGAGGTGACACCGCCCCAGATGGCAGGGTCTTTCTAGGGAAGGGGGCAAACCTAGTCACCTCTCTGCAACGCTCTCTTGGGACTCACAAGTAGCGCCATCCCCCTCCCTCACCTCGCGCTCTCTTCACGTCCAAGATTTACTCCATCTCGGAAAAAAATCTGGCCGATGTTAATCTGTCCACCCTTGGCGCCCCTTCCAGGGGAAAGGGGAGTTTATTTACTCCTCGCCCTCTCTTCAAAGAGGAACAAAAAATCATAGGGAGAAGAAATCAAAGACAAGAAGGGGTTCTTCTCCCTCTACGGAGGCTCCAGGCAAGGACTGGTCTGCTGTAAGTGCGGTGAGCGGAGTCGCCTCGATTACGTCGGGCCCCTCATTCAGAGGTTTCCTAATGTGTGTATTTAGCCCCCTGGCTCTCCGCAAGGGGTACCCTGTGTAGCCTGTCGCACATGGAACCCGGCCTGAGTGCAAATTAGGAAAGCCTTTCCTATCACTGGGTTAACTTGAAAGTTGTTGGTGCCATTTCTCCCTCTCCCACACTCGGCCATGCTGACGGGATCCAACGCTTCGTCCGGCCCCAGCTTAGCCTCTTCTCCTTCCTTCAAAACACGTGTTTCCTCGCTTTTCATACAAACTCTCCTGCAACTTTCTCTGGTCACCCTCTAATTTCACAGGGTAGATGCTGACCTTCTTCTCAAGCCAACCGTACCGGATCAGGGCTAAGGGAAAAGGGGACAATGTTCCCTAACCCCCGAGCTCCGGTTAGGGATGTTTTTTTTTAACAACCTGCTTCATCCCCACCCATACCTTCCTCACATCCCTTTTCCTCTCCTCTTCACATTCTATCCATTTTTACGCTGCGCCTAAGATGGAGCCGCCATGCCGAAAGACTGCCAGGCCACCAGGCGGGAGGGGTGGTCACAAGTGGCGGCGCCAGGCCTGTAAGCATCTCTTGCAGTGCGGGCAACTGCGAGAGGTGATGAGCGGTTGCATCCCGTAATAAAAAGAGGGTCACCATGCCCAATGATAAGTCTAACAAAAAAAAAACCCTTTAACTCCTCTTGTACAAACAACGGAGCCGCTCTCGAGCAGCTCCAAAGAAAAAAATGGAGGTTACCTCCCCTGTGCTTGCGCAGGGGGCCCTTCATATTTCTTTAACCGGAGAGGAGGCTTACTCCTCTCCTACGCCTACTGGTGTAGGGGACTCTACCTCACCCCTTCTTTGGAGGTGCTTTCGGGCACCTCCCTATTTCCAGCGGCAGTCCCTCCTTTTCTTTTTAAGGGGACTACCAAGAAAGCCAGCAGGCAGCCCATTGCCGACCACCCCTCGTGTAACCGGCTCGGTAGGGAAAACCATCTTAAGGGGGCAGAGGGAAGCCAGGCCCCTTCGGTCGCTTCCCTCAAAAGACCTGCTGGCAAGAATTTAACACCTTACCAGGGTCAAGGCCTGTGCCTCCCCACACAAGACTGGCGACACTGCCAAGGAGACCTGCGATGTCCTGGGAGGGGATGGCCAATTGGAGGCCCCTCCTGTGATAGACATGGTCCTTGAGGAAACCCAGCCTCAGAGGGTAGGACCTTCAATGGGGGGGAATCCGGGCTCGGCCCTAAACACCGAACCCAAATCCGCCCCTATGCAAGGTCCTCCACAAACGGTTAGGGTTTCTGAGGCAGTACAAGGAGGGGAGGGATCTCCTCCGACCGGTGCCCCTGCGACCACCAGGACCTTCTCCATTTCGGAGAAGGACCTGGCTGAGGCCGGTCCATCTGGCCTAGGGGCTTCTGCCATCGGAGGTGAGAAGAGGGTTCATTCCCTGCCCTCCTCTCCAAAAAAGAAAAAGACTAAGACCAAAAAGACAAAGAAGACGCGGGGGCTGCGCGGACGGATAGATCTGCTGCCACTCTGGCAAGCGACCAAGCCAAGATCGGCACATCCGGCCCCTCTGCCCCCCAGTTGCGGAGCTCCTGACTAAGACCAAAAGCGCACAGGGCGGAGCCTCGATGACATCGGGGCCCCTGATTCAGAGGTTACCTGGCGTTTTCGAGCCCGCTGGCTTCAAACGCATCCTCGTCATTCGCTCCACTGATGGCAGCATGTTGGCCAAGGGCAACATGATCCATAAGAGGAGAGGATTAGCTAGTGTAATTGGTAGAGAGCCGAAGGTGACATGTTTCTTGGACGGGAGCCTTCTGGCGAATGCGGCGAATCCCGCCGAGGCGGCCAAGATAAGTACTCTTCGGACACTCCATGGCACCTCGGTGGGTGTGACGCCGCACTCAACCATGAACATTGTGAAAGGAGTAGTTTATGCGAGGGAAATCTAGGACTACTCCATAGAGGACATCACCTTAGAGCTAGCCGTCCATGGGGCGGTCAAGGTCTAACGTGTGATGAGAAAACAGGCAGGGGCCTCGAGACCCACCCCTACACTCTTCGTCACGTTCGACTGTAACAAGCTTCCTGAGTCGGTGCGTGCCGGTTGGTACCGCTACCGCGTGAAGGCATTCGTGCCACTGCCGCGGCGGTGCTAATAATATCACCGCTTCGGCCATACGAATCGTTCTTGTAGACGTGCAAAGTCAAGGGCACCCGAAGTTTGTGTAAATTGCTCCAAGGCCGCACACGATAAGTCTAAATCATGTGTGGCCAAGTGCGTAAATTGCGGATAACCGCACCCTGCTTCTTAGAAGCAATGTGGTGCTTGTCTCCTTGAGAAAGAAATCCTGGCCGTTCAGGCCCAGGATCGACTCTCATTCCGCGAGGCTAAGGGCTTGGTCCTGGCGCGCCCGGCTCTGCCTGAGACGTCATATGCCTCAATAGTTAGAAAGGCACCCTCTGCTCCTGGCCCATCCAGGCCAACGAGCACGGTTGTTTCCGCGCCGATTCGGAGCCCTTCTGCGGGCTCTACTCAACCCGCGCGCTCCCCTGGTAAAGCTGGCGGCTAAAACATGGGCTTCCCCCTCTTCCCCCACCGTGAGCGTTTCCCGTAAGGCGAAACGGCCACACACCTCCACCGAGTCGTTAGACTCACAGGAGGCAAAACCCCTAAAGTTGGTCGCTAAGCCATCTTCCGGGGTTCCTAAAGCTGTCCCCTAAAAGGAGGACAGCAACAAAGGAGCTTCGGCTCCTTCGCCTATGCCTAGAGGTGGGGAGAGTGGCTCGGAGACGGTGGTTCCTCGAAAAGAGGGCACCCCGCCTCCGAAGCCACAACGCCTGCCTAAGGTTTCGAGGCGGAGGGAGTCAAAGACTTGCATGGCGAGCCCAACCTCCCCCAATAAGTCCTCGAAGGCGACAGCGCCTTCAGCGCTTTGTCTGGCCAACAGCGACCGGGGTTCTACCTCCGGGAAGCGTACGGCCATTCCCGTGAGGGTCTTCTGTTCGAGGAGGGCCCCCGCGTCTCCGAGCTAGGCCTGGAGGGCATATTCCTTCAATGGAATTGCCGTGGACTCTGGTCCACCCGGAAGAATTTGCGAAGGCTCGTCGCGTCCCGTTCCCCGTTAGCTATTTTTCTACAGGAGACTATGCTAGGCACGTGCCGTCTGCCCTCCCTTCCGGGGTATAAGGGTCTTGCAACCCCACCACCACGGGATGGCCGGGCAGGGGGATGCGCGGTTTACACCCGGCATGATGTCTCCTTCCTTCCCATCTTTTTAGATACCTCCTTTCAGGCAGTAGCTGTGTAGCTGCACCTCGATAGGAGGTATACTGTCATTTCTGCATACATTCCACCGTCAGCTGACTTCGACGCGGGGGACTTCCGCCGCGTCGTGGCACGGTTACAGAGGCCCTTTCTATTGCTTGGAAATCTGAACGGCAGGCATCCTTTCTGGGGAGATTACTCAATAAATCCCATGGGACAGGTCCATCCGATCTGATCGAAGAGCTTGAGATAGGTGTCCTAAACGTGGATGAGTTTACGCATCACTGTCCGAAAACCGCTTCATTTTCTTGCCTTGATCTATCTTTGTGCTCTTTGGATGCACAGCCTGATTTTGATTGGGGGGTGGTCGATGACCTCCATGGTAGTGATCATTTTACCATTCAAATATCATTTTCAAGGCAACTGCCGCCTGAGAGACCACATCGGTAGTGCTTGGCGCGGGCGCGGTGGCCTTCATTTCAGGAAATGGCTGAATTCTCTATCTCAGTCGAGGAGTTTAGGTCGGTAGATGAGGCCATTGAGTTTTTCTCCGGTAACCTCACCGCTGCGAACCTGACTACTATTCTCAGAACGTTTGGACGTTTTGGACGCCGACCAATCCCGTGGTGGTCGGCCGAGTCTGAGACGACCCTCAAACAGAAGCGTTATGCCTACATGTGCTATAAGCGCCGCCCGACGCTTTTAGTGTAAGTAAATTTCATCGGGCTAGGGCTAGGTTCCGGTATATTTCGAAGCACGCCCACCGCTCTTCTTGACTGGCATACGTGTCTTCACTTAACGGAAAGACCCCTTTAGCAGAGGTGTGGAAGCGAGTCAAAAGGATTCGGGGCAAGTTCTCGCAGGACCCCCCCCTTCAATTTTTCAGGAGAATGGGACCGCAATCTCGCACCCCGCGTCCGTGGCGGAATCCTTAGCGACCGCTTTTTCCGCATTCTCTAGCCGGGATGCTGCTCCGCCAGAATCCAATGCACGTCGTCATGTCGCGGAAGGCCGCCGGCTGAACTTTACCTCCAGAGGCGGAGAACCCTTCAACGACAAGTTTACTGTAAGTGAGTTGCGTTCCGCTCTCGCTTCGTGCGCGGACACCGCCCATGGTCCGGACGATGTCCCGTACGCCATGTTTCGACACCTGAGTGAGCGAAGCATGGCCTTTCTGTTAGATTTGTTCAACAGGGTCTGGGTGGAGGGTCTTCTCTCAGACTCCTGGCGAATGGCTACTGTGCTCGCCTTTCGCAAACCAGGGATAGATCACTCTACTCCGACCGGTTTCCGCCCAATCTCTCTAACCTCTTGCGTATGCAAATTGATGAAGAAATTGATAAATGTTAGATTAGCGGTTTTCCTGGACAGCGGAGGCCCTCTGTCTTCTGTACAGTAAGGCTGCCGCAAGTTCCAATCCACGTCGGATGCCTGCTCCGACTGGAAAATGCCATCTGCGAGGCTTTCCTTCGTAGACAGCACTACGCCACGGTGTTTTTCGATCTGGAGAAGGCCGATGATACCGCATGGCGATATGGTATCATGGAGACTCTCCACACGATGGGGGCGAGGGGACGCCTCCCAATGTTTATATCTGAATTTTTGCGAGATCGTCGATTCCGCGTATGGGTGTGGGGAGCCCTCTCCGGCCCAAAGGAGCAGGAATAGGGTGTCCCGCAGGAAAGTGTCACCAGTGTCACACTCTTTGCCCTGAGCATCAACGGCATCACCTCGGTGCTGCCGAAAGATGTTCTCGCTACGCTCTATGTGGACGACCTTTCGATCTCTTTTGGCGCGTTCCGGATGCCAACTCTGGAGCGTCGACTCCAACAGGCATTGAACCGCGTCTCTTGCTATGCCGAAGCGCACAGGTTTCGCTTTCCTTTAGCCAAGACTAAGGTTGTGCACTTCTGCTGCCATCCACGGCTTCACCCCGACCCTGATTTGTTTCCTAATGGGGTGCGCCTGGATGTGGTGGAATCGCACCGTTTCTTCGGTCTTGTATTTGACCGATGCCTCACCTGGGAGTCTCATATTCGCAGCCTTAGGGTCTCTTGTACGCGCTATGAACATTCTCCGTTCCGTGACGTTCAGCGCTTGGGGCGATGATAGGGCTACTGCCTTACTTTTTTATCGATCCTTTGTTCGTTCTGTTGCTCGACTACAGATGCGAGTTTTATGCATCCGCAGCCAAGCGTTTATTGCAGAAGGTGTATTCGATCCCCCACACCGGCCTTCGCCTTGCGCCCGGTGCCTTCCGCACTTTCCCCATTGTGAGCCTGTTGGTCGATGCTGGGGAGATGCCACTCGCTCTGCGCCGCGTGCAGTGCATCACTCGCCTGTACGCGCGAGCCCGGCGCCTTCCTCAGTCGCCAACAGCTCTCACTGCATCCGCAGCTTATCTCGATGGTGCCTATGCCGCCGAGAGACGCCAGTCATACCCTAAGCCCTTTGGGTTTAGGGCCAGGAAACTCCTTCGAAAGGTAGATATTGCTCTCGGGCCGGTGGCGCCCCTGATTCTGCCCAGGACGCCACCCTGCAGAGTACCACATTTGGCTATTTGTCGCCACGCCTCCGCTCCCAAAGCTTGTACGGCGCCGGGAGTATTGCGTTCGACCTTTCTGGAGCACACATCGTGTCACGCTGGAACCGTGCCAGTGTCTCCCGATGGCTCCAAGCCCGAAGAGGGGGTCGGCTTCGACGCCGTATCCCCTCTGTTTGAAGTATGCGGAGCTTTGCTAGGCGCTGCGTCTGTCTTCACAGCCGAGCTGCTGGCAATACACTACTAGGTACGCGTATTCGTCGATCTAGGGTGAGTTTACGGTATGTTTAGAAGCACACCGCCGCTCATCTTGGCGGGCATACATGTCTTCCTTTAACGGGAAGCTAGAAGAGATGTGGAAGCGACTCAAAAGGATTCAGGGCAAGTTATCGCACGACATCCCTCCCGTTCTCCAGGAGAATGGGACCACAATCTCGGACCCCGCGCTTGTGGCGGAGTCCTTCGCCACCTCTCTCTCCGCATTCTCTAGCCGCGATGCTGCTCCGCCAGCATTCGATGCGCGTCGTGATGTTACAGAAGGCCGGTAACGGCACTTTACTTACAGAAGCAAAGAACACTTCAACGTAGAGATGGGATGATTAATCAGAATCGGGAATCCTAAGGATCGTTAATTTAGGGGGAATCGGCATCGGAATCGTTAAAAATAATCCCAGTTTTCCGATTCCAAAAACGATTCCTTCAAATTCTCAGTACAGAAACTCTTTCAACAGTGTTTTTTTAAGTTTTTAACTTTTCTTCCTACTTGCCAAATAGCTGAATTAAAATGTCTAACATTGTTTATTTCCCGTTAGTGTCAATCAAGTTATATATCTACTATTTGTCCTATTATTCAGTGAAATTATAACGTTAATAGATTATTTACTCATAGATTTAGATTAGTCATCAAGAATGAATCACTATTTATTATCAATTAATATTGAAGATCTGCCTGTATAAGAAATTTATTGTATGTTTAATTGTTTATATGCGTGAAATGAAGGCCGGCTCAGGCGTCTTTTAGAACAGCTCATGCAATTCTAAGATGTTAGAGCTTTGTTCAGCAGCGCTGCCGAAGTTGGCATGTAAGTACAAATTTGGTACCTTTTTGCAGCGAAGAAACACTTTTTGATACCATTTTACTTTTGTTTTATGTTTTAATTAGATTTCGGTACGATTTTACCAAATTCGTTACGTTTTCAGAGTAAGTTTTAGTACTATACTACCCTCCCGGCTAATATACATAGTGGTTAACGCGCTTGCCAGGCAGTTCGCCTCTCCGTCCGGATTATTTTTAAAGCTGACACTATTTACTGGGAAGGTTACCTCCGTGAATGGCATCACGGAGGAAGCGGAGCTCGTAGCCTGGAGCCACAGGCATGATTTGCCTCTTCCAGAAGATCCTCTGAGAGAATCTATGAGAAAATTCTTTCTGTTTTTCAGTTGAACCAGCCACTGTTAGATGTAAATTATGATGCACGCGCTTCCTACTCACAGCCTATGTTAAATGTTGAGTAATAATATTATAATAGCTGAATATTAATAATATTTAATACATAGTCGTTATTAGTTGACATTATTGAATTAATCTGATTTGAATTACAATTTCCACATAAATTGTGCATTATTCGCTATCAAAGTTCTAAATTCACTCGGTTGTGACGACTGACGATACCTAATTTCCAGCATAAGGCACTATATCAGAAGATTAGTGGTTAGCACAATTTTCATCTTACATTTATTTGTTTACTATATTCTATTTAGTTCATGTAACAACTAACTTTATTAAATATTATTGAAGTATCGAGTATTATTTTTACACGGAAGCAATTATGAATCGATGGTACGGAAAGAAATTAAATAAGTTTTATTATTTAATGATCTTTATTGACAATTACTAATAGTAAAGATGCAATACATAACAAATTATAATATGTATCACATATGTTTTTAACTATATATATCACAAAATCAATATTCTATTTTGTGAAGGAATCGGAATCGGCATCGAAATCGGAATCGCAAATTTTGGGGGAATCGATAGGTTTACATTGAGTGAGTTGCGTTCCGCTCTCGCTTCATGCACGGACACCGCCCCTCGTCCGGATAATCTCCCGTACGCCATGATTCGACATCTTTCTGAGCAAGGCATGCCCTTTCTGTTAGATTCGTTCAAAAGGATCTGGGTAGAGGGTATCCTCCCAGATTCCAAGCGAATCGCTACTGAGCTCGCTTTTCGAAAACCAGGGACAGATCAATCTACCCCGCATAAGCCCAACCTACCCCAATAAGTCCTCGAAGGCCACAGCGCCTTTCGCGCATTGTCCGGCCAACAGCGCCAGGGGTTCTGCCTCTGGAAAGAGTACGGCCATCCCCGTGAGGGTCTTCTGTTCGAGGAGGGCCCCCGCGTCTCCTCCGAGCTAGGGCTGGAGGGCATATTTCTTCAATGGAATTGCCGTGGACTCCGGGCCAACTGGGAGGAGCTTCGGAGGCACGTCTTGTTCCGTTTCCCGTTAGCTATTTTTCTACAGGAGACCATGCTAGGCGCGTGCCCCCTGCCCGCCCTCTCGGGGTATAAGGGTTTTGCGACCCCACCACGACGAGATGGGGGCCGGGCTGGGGAAGGCGCGGTTTACACACGGCATAATGTCTCCGTTCTTCTTTTCACTTTAGATACCTCCTTTCTGGCAGGGGCTGTGCAGTTTCACCTGGATAGTAGGTATACTATCATTTCTGCGTACATTCCACCGTCAGCTGACTTCGACGCGGTATACTTCCACCGCGTCGTGGCATGGTTACCGAGGCCCTTTCTCTTGCTTGGAGATCTGAACGGCAGACATCCTCGGACAAGTCCTTGCCGATCTGATCGAAGAGTTTGAGATAGGTGTCCTGAATGTGGATGAGTTTACGCATCACTTCCCGAGAACAGCTTTATTTTCTTGCCTTGATCTATCTTTGTGCTCTTCGGATGCACAGCCTGATTTTGATTGGGGGGTGGTCAATGACTTCCATAGTAGTGATCATTTTCCCATTCAAATATCATTTTCAAGGCAGCTGCCGCCTAAGAGCCCACCTCGGTAGTGCTTGGCGCGGGCGCGGTGGCCTGCATTTCAGAAAATGACTGAATTCTCTATCTCAGTCGAGGAGTCTAGGTCGGTAGATGAGGCCGTTGAGTTCTTCTCCGGTAACCTCACCGCCGCGGGCCTGACTACTATTCCCAGAACGTCTGGCCGTTTTGCACGCCGACCAATCCCTTGGTGGTCGGCCGAGTGTGAGACAGTCCTCAAACAGAAGCGGTTTGCCTACATGCGCTATAAGGCTGCCCGAACGATTTTACTGTCGCTAAATTTCGTTGGGCTAGGGCTAGGTTCCGGTATATTTCGAAGCACGCCCACCGCTCTTCTTGGTGGGCATACGTGTCTTTACTTAACGGAAAGACCCCTCTAGAAGAGGTGTGGAAGCGAGTCAAAAGGATACGGGGCAATTTCTTGCGGGACCCCTCTCCCGCTCTCCAGGAGAATGGGACCGCAATCTCGCCCTCCACGTCCGTGGCGGAATCTTAAGCGACCGCTTTTTCCGCTTTCTCTAGCCAGGATGCTGCTCCGCCACGATTCAATGCACGTCGTGATATCGCGCAAGGCCGCCGATTGAGCTTTACCTCCAGAGGCCGAGAACCCTTTAACGACAGGTTAACTCTTGAGTGAGTTGCGTTCCGCTCTTGTTTTGTGCGCGGACACTGCTCATGGTCTGGACGATGTCCCGTACACCACGCTTCGACACCTGGGTGAGCGAGGCATAGCCTTGCTTTTAGATTTGTTCAACAGTATCTGGGTGAAGGGTCTCCTCCTAAATTCCTGGCAAATCGCTACTGTGCTCGCCTTTCGCAAACCGGGGAGAGATCACTCTACTCCGGCCGGTTTTCGCCCACTCTCTCTAACCTCTTGCGTGTGAAAGTTGATGGAGAAATTAGTATATGTTAGATTAGCCATTTTCCTGGACAGCGGAGGCCATCTGTCTTCTGCACAGTGCGGCTGCCGCAAGTTCCACTCCACGTGGGATGCTCTGCTTCGACTGCAAAATGCCGTCTGCGAGGCCTTCCTTCGTAGACAGCACTACGTCACGGTCTTTTTCGATATGTAGAACGCCTATGATACCGCATGGCGATATAGTATCATGGAGACTCTCCACACGATGAGGGCGAGGGGACGCCTTACAATGTTTATATCTGAATTTTTGGAGATCGTCGATTCCGCGTATGGGTGGGCGGAGCCCTCTCCGGCCTAGTGGAGCAATAAGAGGGTGTCCTCAGTGTCACACTCTTTGCCCTGAGCATCAACGGCATCAACTCGGTGCGGCAGGAAGATGTTCTCGCTACGCTCTACGTAGAAGACTTTTCGATCTCTTTTTGCGCGGCCCAGATGCCAACTCTGAGGCGTCGACTCCTACAGGCATTGAACTTCGTCTCTCGCTATGCAGAAGCGCACAGGTTTTGGTTTTCTTTGGCCAAGACTAAGGTGGTGCACTTCTGCGGCCATCCACGGCTTCACCCCGACCCTGATTTGTTTCTTAATGGGGTGCGCCTGGATGTGGTTGAGTCGCACCGTTTCCTCGGTCTTGTATTCGACCGACAACTCACCTGAGAGGCTTATGTTTGCAGCCTTAGGACCTCTTGTACGCGCGCAATGGACAATCTCCGTTCCGTGACGTTCAGCACTTGGGGCGTATAGGGCTACTGCCTCACTTTTTTATCGATCCTTCGTTCGTTTGAAGCTCGACTACGGATGTGAATTTTATGCATCCGCAGGCGAGCGTTTATTGCGGAAGGTGGACTCCATCCACCACACCGGCCTTCGCCTGGCGACCACTGCCTTTCGCCCTTCCACCATTAAGATCCTTCTAGTCTATGTTGGGGAGATACCAGTCGCTCTACGCCATGTAAAGGGCATTATTCGCCTGTACACGCGAGCCCGGCGCCTCCCTCAGTCGCCAACAGCTCTTACTGCATCCGCAGCAATTTCGACGCTGCCTATGCCGCCGAGAGACGCCAGTCATACACTAAGTCATTTGGGTTTAGGGCTAGGAAACTCCTTCGAGAGCTAGGTATAGCTCTCATGCCGGTGGCGCCCCTGGTTCTGCCCAGGACGCCACCCTAGAGGGTACGACATTTGTTTTTTTCTCGCCACGCCTCTGCTCCCAAAGCTTGTACAGCGCCGGGAGTATTGCGTCCGATTTTTTTGGAGCACACATCGTGTCATGCTGGTTCCGTGCCAGTGTATACGGATGACTCCAAGTCCCAAAAGAGGGTCGGCTTCCTCGCCGTATCCCCTCTGTTTGAAGTATGCAGAGCTCTGCCAGGCGCTGCGTTTGTCTTCACTGCCGAGCTGGTGGTAATACACCACTCGGTACGGGAGATTACGCGACGTGCCCGGTTCGGAGACCGGATTGGGATCTATAGCGACTCGCAAAGCGCCCTGAGTGCTCTCGGAGCATTGGAATCTCCGCATCCCCTGGTTCGCGATATCCGTGACGCCATGGTTTTGGCGAACCGGGTGGATGTCGAGATTATCTTCTGCTGGGTTCCTGGACATGTATGAATTCCGTGTAATGAGGGAGTCAGAGTCCGCGAGGACTGGGCGACCAGACCAGCGTGTCGCTCCTCCTCACCTTGATTACATGGCAGGAATCCGGGCATCTCTCCGGGCTGTTTGGCAAAGAAGATGGGAGACGGTCGAGGGGAACCTAAAGTTGCGTAGTTGCGTGCCATTGCGCCACGACTGTTCCCATGGACCTACCCTCCAATGGAGCGACGGCTTTAGGTTCCTTTCTGTCATCTCCGAATCGGACACACTCACGGGACTCACCACCATTTGATGGAGCGCTCACATGCGCCTCCCTGTGAAGACTGCGTTGTCCTCCAGACTGTTCGGCACACTCTTGTGGAATGTCCCAGTCTGGGTTATCTTCACGCACGTTACTTGTCCCGGTATCGGGACGAGTGGGCTCGCTACCGCTTGTCCTTTGTACTCGGGACGGGCTCTTGCACACTGACTTGTGGACTTTACGACCTTTTGGAGGAGGCTGGCGTCTTCCACTTTATTTGACTGTTGTTTTTTTGTACGTTGCATGTTCATGCGCTGGGGGGAGGCGGACCTACCCTCGAGGCCGGAGCGCGCCTCTTTCTTCCTTTTTTTTTTTTGCTTTGTTTTCTTGTTGTTGTTGTTATTTGTTCTTTACATATTATTTGTTTTCTTGTTTTTTTGTAGGTTTCCTAATATAGAGGCTTATGCCCAAGCAGGCATTCGCCAGATGTGCTCCCAATTTTTATATATAAATCTATCAAGATGGATTTATATACAAGATGGCATTTTACCACAAGGGATTTGTGCAATCCATTCAGATATCTGCTGTGGCATTTTTGCACAAGAGATTTGTGAAATCCATTAATCCATCCAGATGTCAGTTGCGGCATTTTGGCACAAAGGATTTGTGCAAACCCTCAATCCATCCAGATGTCAACTGCGGCATTTTGGCACAAAGGATTTGTGCGAACGATCAATCCATCCAGATGCTACCTGTGGCATTTTGGCACAAGGGACGTGTGCAATCATTCGACCCATCCCGATATAGGCTGTGGCATTTTGTCATAAAGCCTTTGTGCAATCCATGGATCAACCCAGACCTGAGTTGTGGTATTTTGGCACAAAGGACTTGTGCAATCCATGTATCAACCCAGATGTGAGCTGTGTTATTTTGGCACAACGGATTACATCCAGATCTCAGTGCTGGCATTTTGGCACAAGAGATTTGTGCAATCCATCCACCCATCTATCCACATATCAGCTGTGGCATTTTGACATGAGGGATTTGTGCAATCCAGCCAGATGTCAGCTGTTGCATTTTGGCACAAGGGATTTGTGCAATCCATTCACCCATCCAGATATCAGCTGTGGCATTTTGGCACAAGGGACTTGTGCACTCCATCTATTCATCCAGATGGCAGCTGTGGCATTTTGGCACAAGGGGCTTGTGCAATCCATCCACAGGGTAGAGAATACTTCTACACTGGGCGCGTCCCCTCGGTGGTGGATAGGGGAATGTCGTCAGCTGTCCGTCTTGGCTGTTGTTGCTTTTCTGCTAAGAAAAGGACATCCGCGGTGCGATGGTTGTCTGAGGGTAGCTTCGAATAAATAAGAAGCCGTGAACCCCCCCCCCTCCCATGAGCAGAAAGAGACTACTGCCGGCAGTGCTGATGTTCTAAGCGGTGCATCGGGAGGTCGGGGCATTGAGCCGAATCAAGCAAACCCCCAAGGAGCGGTGCTCACCAGGCCGTCTCTGGTTTCAATGCTACTGGGAAACGACCCGAGAAAGTTAAGAAAAGAAATGTACATGATAACACTACACCAAATTGGAGGATCACAATATTTGACCCAAGAGAAGATTATAAGATAGTAAAATCAAGGACAGAGGAAACGGACATTAGTAAGATAAACTTTTTCAAATTTGATAGAGATGTTGAAAAGCTCTTAGGTGGAGAACCAACTAAGACATACTCCAATAGAGATAAGACAGTGAATGTTCAAGTACGCAGCAAAGAACAAAGGGAGAAAATGAAAGAACTTAAAACCATATGTGGTATAGATGTTATAGTTGAGGACAATCACAATAATAAAATAATAAAACAAAGAGAACTTTTAGATTATACAGATCAAGAAATTTTGGAAGGATTAGAACATAGAAGTTTATGGGGGGGGGGGAGGGCTCTTTCTTATAACTTTATTTATTTATCAATATCATTCATCTTGATTTTTCTATATAGAATCTATGTATTATTTCTAGACTGAAGATGCCCCTTTAAACATTGACTCCATTAATTCTTGATCTTCTTTTTCTTGATCTATCTTCCTTTTAACGACGATGTGATGATTCCTTCCAATTCTGATGACGTGATGGGTTCTTGACGATTTTGATGCGATGAGATGAGTTGAGACGAGTTAGTTTTTGAAATCGTTTTCTTTCCGTTTTCCTTGACATCGGTTTTCTCTTGAGTTGATTTCTTGAGTTGTCCTTAAAGCGTTTTTCGTGGTCTCCGTTTTCTTCGAGAATTTTCTTTGTAAAAATTGTGGACTTTGAGGTTCGATCTTGGGTCTTTTGAATCCCGAGGCTAGCACTCTACCATTACGCTACGGCGAAGTCCGTCTTGACTTGGTAATTTAATGGGCTATTTATATTCTCGCTTTTGGAAGGAAGTTTTTATCTTATACATCTTCGCACCCCTACAGTGTAATAAGTGTAGAAAGAATACAAAAACATGAAGGCGACGAACTCATAAATACTGTAATTATAAAGCTTACATTCGATAAAGTGGATCTACCTGCTGAAGTACAAATAAAACCAGGAATGCTGACAAAATTGAAACCATACATACCTCTACCTAGACAATGTTATAAATGCCCGAAATTTGGTCATGTTGGTACCTACTGCAGGAACAGATATATTATCTGTGTGATATGTGGACTACCAGAACATGGCTCTGAAGAATGCCAGAGAGGACCAACATGTGGCAACTGTGGCGGTTCCCATACTGCAAAGGATAGAACATGTGATAAGTACCTACTAGAAAGAGAAATACTAGCAATAAAAACAAAAGAGAGAATAAACTTCAAGGAAACAAGAGAAAAAGCATTATCTATGTTCGTGAGAGAAGGAATTACCTTTGCAGCGGCATTAAAGAGGAGTGCAAATGGAAGAGAAGCGCCAACTCCTGGCAGAGAGAGGGCCGATGTTAGCACAACTGTACCTATACCACTTCGGGGGAAATACAGATGATGAAGAGATAACACCATCACCTGCAGAAGAGGATGCGAGGAGTGGATGTAGAGTTAGCCCTGCATCACATAATGGAGATGGCGATAACCGAGCATCGTCGACTGTGACTTCTGGGATGACTACTGATGACTGTTTAATAGCATCTGAGTCATCTACGGGTAGGGGTTCTCGGGCCTTGACCCCTCATCGAGTGGCGGATGGTGAATTTTTGAAGACAAAAGACTCTCACCTATCGGCCAAATGCAAAACTCCAGAGGGAACCAAAAGGAGAATTTTGCAAATTCGCTCGAAGAAAGAAAAAAGAAAGGAAAATACGCAAAAGAAAACTTAAAGCAAAATTGGATGGATTACTCTGCTCGCCATGGGCACTCTGTAGATGGATGGAGACATGGACTGTCCTGAGGATGATCTTAAGCCGCCGCCGCCGCCGCCTGCAGACACGATTCAGGCTGACTTGGTCCAACCAACATCAGAACAACCACCAGAAAAGCCCAAAACGACAAGAGAAAATGAAGAAAACCCCATAAATAGAAAACAAGCAATGAAAACAAAAGACTCAAAACAAGAGTCAAATAATAACCACGAGACAGTAAAATCTAGACACCATACATAAATTAAGAGTACAAGTTTCAGGACACAGGACTCTTCCTTTGATCCCCAGAGCCTGCTACCCCATTACATGAAAAAAAACAGGACTGAAATATGATAAAATGAGAGAAGATATAACTAAGATAGATCCCAACAAAACTCAACAACTTAAAGAACAAAGACGAAAGAAGGAAGAGTAGAAGAGCAAGTGGAAGTAAAATGGACTTTCCTTTTTCTCTAAGATGTCTATTATTCAATGGAATATACCTGGATACCGTGCTAACTACCATCAGTTAAGGTTGCTATTCAAGGACACAAATTGCAGTTGTGCCGTGTATCCAGGAAACCATGGAAGCTTACATGATTTGAGACCTCCTGCCGGATTTAGTCTTTTGAACCAACATGGCCCAGGAAAAAGACATGCCTGGAGTATTGCAATTTTGATAAGAGATGGGACACCCTATGGCAGAAGAACTCTGGACCCAAATTTGCAAGCCATGGAAATTTGCATAAAACTGGATCAACTTTACAGTGTATGCAACATATATATTCCCCCAGATAGTCGAATAGACCGCGGACAATTAGAAACACTGGCAAATCAGCTCCCAGAACCATTCCTGATACTTGCAGACTACAATGCCAGGCATACACTCTGGGGAGATTCAATTACCACCTATAAGGGAGAGATAGTAACGTCATTCCTAGAGAATAACCCCTTCGATATACTAAATGAATGCCAGCCAACTCACCTTCATTTTCAAACTGGTACAACATCTCACATTGATCTGTCTATCTGCTCAGCTGATGTAAGACGCATTTTGAATGGAAAATCAGTAAGGATCTATATGACAGTGATCATTTTCCGATTTTATTACAGCCATTGGAAGAGAATAATGTAAACATCACACAGAAATTTATTATAGATAAAGAAAATAGGCCAATATTTGCAGAGTGAGCAGTACCACTACATACTGTAGATGAATTTGACTCTGTTGATGCTGCTGTTGCTCATATCAAGGAACGCATTGAAGGTGCAGATCAGCAATCAATACCCATGTCGGGTGGAAAGATGAGACCCAAAGTGGTACCATGGTGGTGCCCTGAACTAGCTAATGAAGCTAAGAAGAGAAATAGAAGACTGTATAAGTACTTAAAAACAAGACTAGCAATAGACAAAATGGAATACAATAGAGCAAGAGCAACTTTCAGATTACTTATCAAACAGAAGAGAAAAGAATCCTGGTCAAATATGTTTTAAGTATCAATAGTGACACAAACATCAATAAAATCTGGCAGAAGATCCATGGACTCAATGGTAAATACAAAACAACACCCCCACCTATGTTGAAAAGAGAGAATGGTGAGATAGTTGCTGACCCAAGAATGGTCACCGAGATGTTTGGGACTACACTCAAATATCTCCTGTGGATCTCAACATCCACAGTTTTATGAGTAGAGCGACTGCTGTACCACTCAATTTTGATGGAGGCGAGGACGAGAAATATAATAAAGAATTTACATTGGAAGGAAAACACCCCTTCATTGCTGGAAACTATAAACCAATTCCACTAACGAGCTGTATGTGCAAGTTGATGGAAAAGATGGTCAATAAAAGACTTGTATAGACTCTGGAGAAAAAGAGAGTAATATCAGAGAAGCAATATGGATTCCGCCAAGGTAGAAGCACAACAGATGTCTTAGTTAGATTAGACAGTGCTATCAAAATGTCCTTTGCAAATAAACAACATACAATCGCTGTGTTCTTTGACTTGCAAAAGGCATATGACACTACTCAGTGAGAAGGAATACTACAAAATCTCCATAAAGCAGGACTGAGAGGCAACATGCCTAAATTTATCAATAACTTCCTATCCAACAGGACATTTAAAGTAAAGATCAATAAAAACTACTCAGCATATTCAACATCAGGGTGTCTCACAGGGAAGCGTCCTAAGCTGTACTTTATTCTCATTAGCAATCGGTGAAGTCTCTACAATTTTACCACAGCATACTAACTGCACCCTATACATAGATGATTTTGCTGTTTATGCTCATGGTCCTTATTTGCCATCCTTAGTCCGCATAGTCCAACTAGCGCTAAACAGAGCGTATAGCTGGCTAATAAATCATGGCTTTCTAGTTGATCTTACCAAAACTAAAGCAATGCACCTAATAAAACTAAGAGGAATGTATCCTGAACCTGACATATCTTGGTGGAAATCAGTTAGAAATGGTTGACCAAATTAAATTCCTTGGAATGACTATAGACAGGAAACTCTCATGGAAGCCACATATAGTAAATCTATGGAATCAATGCCTCCAGAACATGAATATACTGAAAGTATTGTAATATAAGAGCTGGAGTGCTGACAGAGCATCTTTGCTCCAAGGACGATCATACAGAATAAACTAGACTATAGATGTCCTATATATGCATCTGGTCCTAAAACAACCCTACAACTATTGGACCCAGTGCACCATCTCGGAATTCGTCTATGTACAGGAGCCTTTCAGAACATCGCCAATTCCTAGATTTTATTGCGAGTCAGGAGAACCCTCCCTTTATGATAGGGGGGTTTCGGGGCTGCATGCGCAATATATAGCCTTTAAGGCTACTTAGCCTCTGCACCCTAATTGTTGGCGCATTACCTGCTCGTGGTGCCCCTGCTTATACAGAAATTGTGTCCAACGACCGAGTGCCTGGCGGTATAACCTGGCTGGGCAGGTGGAGCTCATAGTCTTGGTTGACATTCCACCTAGGAGAGGGACAACTCTGACTTCAAACCCGGGCAGATGTCGCTCGTTAGCCATGGTAGGCACCCCGTAGAGAGCGCGGCGATTTGCCTTCTTGGCCGCCGTGCTGACGGGCATCAGCGCCCCGTCCGGCCCCAGCCTAGCCACTTCTCCCCTTTCTGCTAACAACCCTTTAGCCTTATCTGGCAATTTCTTTCCCAACTCTACTACTCCCTCTCTTCAAAGTCTTTGTTCCGATGGGATTGGACTTCTCTAACTCGCGTTCGAGCCTGTGCTAGTTCCAGGCGGCGAGAGGTCTGATTCTCGGGAGTCTGTCCTGGCTTGATCCCCCCCAGCAATACCTGCGGAATATTGGCGGCTACCAAACCATCCCCTCCCCCCCCCATTTTTTTTGGCCACCAAGAAGGGGTAAAACTTCACAGTTGGCGTTCGGTTCGCGGGACCGGGCCGTGGCCAGGGTGGACTAGGAAAGGGTTAAGACCCACCAGGTATATCCTGCATGGTCCGCCAGGCTTACCCTGAGGTCACCTGGCGGTGAAGTCCATGGCCACCTCTGTAATTGGCCCCGCGCCCGCGCCTACACGCCGACTGCGTCGTTTAGAACCGGCCCGTTGTCTGCGCCAATGGGCATTCGCGGGGTTAATGGAAACCAAGCAATAGGCCTTTCTCTAGAGTCTCCTATCAACTCGTTTAGTGGATCTGGCAAGACGGTACTTTCGCGGGCGGTAGATTCCTGTTCATGTTCCAACAAATTCTTTAACAAACCCCTCTTAAAAAAACCCAATGAAACCAGCAAAGAATGTCTTAAGCTGCGCATCCCCTCCTCTTTCCCCACCCCCTTTACTTCCCAATCTATCGAAGAAAATGGATACAAACCTACTAACTCGAGGAAAGAAAAGAACACAAGACGTGGATAAAACTGGTGGGAGAACTTTAACAACAAGATCGCCCCCCAAAACAACTGCACAGATAGAAGAAAATTGCATAGAAACGAGCAAAGTCTCAGGAAATCAAAATTCACCACCGCAAAAACGAACAAAGTCGGTAAGAAATCCGCCGGAAGTTTCAAACTCCCAGCAAGCAGCAGGTCCAGGACGATCCACCAAAACGCTACCTGAACTGCTCTCACTGCAGGTACTCCCAGGACAATTTGTTGATCGATCTTTCAGAAGATTTTACCTAATAAAACCAGAAAGCCAACAAACAAACCTAATGAAGACATGCATGGTGAAACAGAGTAAAGATTTCCAAAAACTATTTCAACTTCCCAGATCACAATTTCCACCTCTCTCGCCTCAATCAGATGGTAGTATACTAGTCGAAGTTAAAACAAAAGAGCAAGCGGAAAAAACCTTATTATTAAAAGAACTGGCAGGAGATAAGGTAATAGTAACACCACATCCCTCCTTTAACATGCGTAAAGGCGTAATAATAGAACCAGACTTCGCCCAATACTCAGAAGCGGAATTAATTGAAGAATTAAGCGAGTACTCTGTCACTCAAGTACACAGAGTACATAAAACTATCAACAACAGCAAGATACCAACGAACACTTACTTCGTCTCATTTGACCTAGATATCCTACCAAAATATATATATTTAGGATGGCGCCGCTTCACGGTTAAAGAATTTAAACCTAGCCCCAGAAGATGCTACTACTGCCAAACTTTTGGGCACTCTACAAACACATGTCGTCGCAAGAATCAGGGCTTTGCGCCCACCTGCGTCAACTGCGCAAATGCACTACACCCTGAACAAATCGAAAATTGCCCAACGAAATGTGTAAACTGTGGAGAGCCCCACCCAGCATCAAGCAAAAAATGTAATGTCTACAAATTCGAAGAAGAAGTAGCATCCATACGTGAAAAAGAAAGACTAAACTTTAGAGACGCCAGAGAAAAGGCACAAACCTCTATAGGAACCAGAGGAAACTCTTATGCCTCTGTAGTTGAAATGAGCAGAGTGACCAGACCCCCATACCACGGGGTTAAAGCAAGAACTCAACCGCCCCTTCCCGAGGAGCCTGCACCACAGGCCCCGAATATTAAACTCCCCAACTCCACGCATATGGTCGACAATCGACCATCTCCCCCGCCCCCCCAAAAGCAGTTGCCGCATCGCGAGGCACCTGCACCCGATACCTCGATGCTAAACCCCATCCCTAGCAGAGAGGTAAACCTAAAATCGCAACCACAGCAAATCCCGAAGCACATCGACCCCCACCCCGAACAAATGGACACTCAGGTTATACCAGAGATCGCCTGCCCACAACCTCGGTCACCCCGTGACAGCGTTTTGCCACCACCAATAAAAATGCCTACCACTGACATCATCTACGAAGAGAAGGTAGAAGAGGAAAAAGAGACCCAAGACCCACGTGGAACAGACTTCGTCCCCACCAAACAAATTGAAGCTCGAACCATACCTCCAACGAGCCACCTCCCTCACCCACCAACAGAAGCCAAAAAAAAGATAATCCGTCCTCCTATTATTGACGGAACACCAACACCGCCTCTAACAGTAGATACCCAAGACACAAAGAAGAAAAACGGTGACAAAGAAGAACCAAAACCTCAAAGACCAGTCCTCACCAGACTCCAGTGGCCACAGGGCCCTAATAAACCAATGGGCACCACGACCTCCGCAAAAACCAAATTGCTCACTTCTCGAACCAAACCAAAAGAATAATGAAAATAATCCAGTGGAATATCCGCGGAATCAGAGCCAACTGGGAAGAATTAAGGCTTCTTGTAGCGGACGAGACCCCCGCCTGCGTCTGTCTCCAGGAAACCATGTTGGGAATACATCCACCACGAAAGCTACCGAATTACAGTTGCGTAACCACCTCAATACCAAATGATGGCAGCACATCCGGCGGCTGTGCCATATACATCCATCAAAATGTCCCCACATTACCCATCAGATTAAATTCACCTTTGGAAACAATCGCCGTGACCATGTACATCAAGAAACGATACACGATCGCAAATGTCTACCTCCCACCCACAGGACCCCTTCCAGTCACCGCCTTACGAGACTTGATCTCGCAACTATCAACTCCATTCATTATAATGGGGGACTTTAACAGTCGTCATATTGAGTGGGGCGACAGAATATGCAACGCCAGAGGAAATGAGCTATCAAAGCTAATTGAAAACCAGCAACTTGGAATCATGAACCAGGGCGAAGGTACTAGATTTAACATACAAACAGGTACCCTATCAGCATTAGCTCTGGCCCTCTGCTCACCCGACATCACAGCGGACTTTGAATGGAGAATCTTGGATGACCTAAAAGGAAGCGACCATTACCCGATCATCCTTTCCTCAGACGAGGGTTTACCCACCTCGGGTATACCACGATGGAGACTGGACCAAGCAAACTGGATAAAATTCAACAAAATCACTGATATCCAAGTTGATGACATCCCGGAGACGGAGGAAGCGCTGGAAATCTTTACATCCATTATATATCAAGCAGGTAAAACATCCATTGCAACCAGCTCAGGACAACCCAGTCAGAGATCTACTCCATGGTGGAGCCCAGAATGTTCTGCCGCACTGAAAGAACAAAGGAAAGCCTACCGAACATACAAACGATGGCCAAATCCGACGACTAAAATGGAATTTAATAAAAAGAGAGCTAAATATAGATACATACTTAAGCAAAGCCGCCGGAAATCATGGAGAGCTTATGTCTCGACGATAAACTCTAAAACCCCCATACACCGCACATGGAGCAAAATCCGAGGGATGCTAGGTAAACCCAGCCGAGACCCTACCCCCGTACTTCGGATAAATGGAAACACTATCTTAAACCCAATCGATGTAGCAGACACGCTAGCGACTCACTTCGCCAAAATATCAAGTAGAGCGAACACAACCCCCGAGTTCGCCCAATACCGGTTGGAGAAGGAGTGCTCACCTCTAAACTTCGCATCAAAAGAGTACAAATGTTACAACGAAGAATTCAGCAAAAAAGAGTTCGATACAGCTCTTGCATCATGTAGAGACACTGCTCCAGGCCCAGACAATATACCTTATGCAATGCTACGCCACCTAGGGGAAGGGGGTAAACGCTTCCTCTTAGATATATTCAATAAAATATGGATGGAAAATGCCTTCCCAGACACCTGGAGAAGGGCTACAGTTCTAGCTTTCCGGAAACCAGGAAAAGACCCAACCAGTCCCCAAAACTACCGCCCAATCGCTCTAACCTCCTGCATATGTAAGCTCATGGAAAAAATGGTGAACGTACGCTTAACATGGTTCCTTGAAACGAAATCCAGCATATCCCCATCGCAGTGCGGATTCCGAAAATTTCACTCGACCACGGATGCCCTTATCCGTCTGGAATCGGCGATATGTAACGCATTCGCCAGGAAACAGCACGTAGTGGCTGTTTTCTTCGACCTCAACAAGGCATATGATACATCATGGCGTTATGCCATCTTAAAAGCCCTCCATAACCTCGGATTACGCGGACAACTACCAATTTTCATCCAAAATTTCCTAACCAACCGCACCTTCTCTGTAAGATTAGGTAGAGCGAAATCCAAATCATTTATACAAGAAGAAGGCGTTCCACAAGGCAGCGTCTTAAGCGTACCCCTGTTTGCTATAGGAATTAATGATATCTCACAAAACCTCCATCAAGACATTAAAGCCAACCTTTATGTAGATGACTTCTCTATCTCCCTAGCAGGTTCCGAAATGGCAACAATAGAACGTCGCCTCCAGATCGCCATCAACAACATCACGAGATGGTCTACTACCCATGGCTACCAATTCTCAGCTGAAAAGACCAAAGTGGTCCACTTCTGCCGTCGTAGAAGATGTATTAGGGAACCTGACCTATACCTATACCAAAAGAGGATTGCAGTCGTTGAGAGCTATAAATTCCTAGGGCTAACATTTGACAGAAGGTTGACATGGGAACCACATATAAGAAGCATTAAAAACTCTTGTAAGAAAGAAATGAACGTCCTACGTACAGTATCACGCCACGACTGGGGAGCTGATCGCGAAACACTTCTGACTCTCTACCGCTCTTTAGTGCGACCCAAACTGGACTACGGATGCGAGATCTACTCCTCTACTTCCAAGAGGCGCCTTGCACTCATCAACACTGTGGCGAATGAATGTCTCCGCATGGCTACCGGAGCCTTCCGATCATCACCCATACCGAGCCTACAATGCGATACCGGGGAGACACCACTAGACCTCCGTAGGATGGAACTCTCTCTACGCCTCTTTGGCCGCATTCAGCGACTCCCAACATCGCCGACTTCGACCGCCATCATGAATGACCAAATGGATAATATTTTTACAATACGCCTAACTCTCCCACGACCATTTGGAAGTAGAGTGCGACTATGGATGGAGGAAATCGGAGTAACGATGAACCCCATCCATCCACTTGCTTTCCCAGATATTCCATTTTGGAAATCAACTTTAAAGATATGCCATGGTAACATAATAAAACAATCAACAACTACTCCCCTGGGAGAGAAAATTCAATTCCTTACTCACGCAGCAACACATATGGGTATACATATATACACCGATGGATCAAAATTCATAGACGGAACAGGATTTTCGGTGATATCAAATAACTACACGTTCTCTGAAAAACTACCCCAAACATTATCAATCTTCAGTGCCGAGTGCTATGCCTTAAAACATGCAGTACATTGGGCATACAATAACCCAACATCAGATGAATTCACAATCTTCACCGACTCCTTCAGCAGCCTACAAACATTAGAACGAATGACAGACATCCATCCAATTCTGTTAGAAATAAGAAACTACGTATATAGAGCAGCATGCGAAAGAAAGAAAATTTCCTTTTGCTGGGTCCCAGCACACGTAGGGGTAGCTGGAAATGAGCAAGCTGATAGAGCGGCAAAAAATGCCGCCCTTCGTCCAATCAGGCCCAATGACATCCCAATACCATATGAGGACTACATCATTTCAATAAAGGCCGCCATTCGGGAAAACTGGATGGCCAGATGGGCAGATTTATACGGACAAAATAAGATGCGACACATTTTCCAAAAGTTATCGCCATGGAAGCCTCGAGAACTTACCCGCCGGCAAGAGGTATCCGTATGCAGATTACGCATCGGACATTCACTACTCACACATGGATACCTAATGGAGAAAGGCTATCCCCCCTACTGTGAAGATTGCATTCTACCCCTCACAATTGCACATCTCATCGCGGAATGCCCAACCTATGGAGAACTCCGACGAAGATACATACCCATTGATGGTGGGGGTACCCTCGATATCCTAAGATTTGCACTAACGGCTGAAAATATCCGCCCTGGCAGCGGAATCATCCGCTACCTCGAGGAGACGGGACTATTGAAGAAGCTATAGATTCGTCTCCAGTACACGATCTAAATTTTAATGAATTTTAATTATTTTAACACATTACCATACCATTTATTCATTTAGTACTTCAATCATCACTGCATAATCACAACCTCATGATATCAGACACAACTTTTATAACTGGTGTTTAAAACTTCTACTACAAAACAAATTACGGTGCAATCACCTCGCAGTGAGCACCAAGGGACTTGTAAATAATCCATCCATCCATCCATCCTTTATGATAGGAGAAACAAATTAAGCCTTCAACTTTATACTAGACTCTGTGGAATGCCCGGAACACCAGCCCATGCTATCATTTCAGATACTAGTAATGACTACCTGTTTGCTCACCCAAGAACCCCCCCAACTCTTGGATATAGAATGAGACAATTAAATTCCCAGCTCAACTTACTAAATACTCCAACGTCAATTATAGCCTCTGTCCATCACTATAGAGAGCCGTGGTGCCTATCTTTGCAACCCCCATGTGAGAAATATACTGAAAGCAGAGCAGGTACTCCTGACTCTATTTAACGGATGGAACATGAAGCCCATAGACTCACCAAACATAGAGGACAAACTCTTACCTACACTGATGGATCCAGGCAGGCGGAGGGTGTCGGATGCTCAGCTATCTTTCTAGACCAATCCTACTCAAGACGTCTGCTGGTAGCCACCAGCGTGCGATCTGCAGAATTGCGAGCAATATATATGGCACTTCCATATTCCTTACATACTGGATCCTTATCTTTATAATATTCTCAGACTCCCAGAGTGCTATTACTGCTATAACAAATAAGTACTCACCCACCCTCTAGTTCAAGAAATTCATAACTGGATGGGAATTTTATCTAGGCATTCCCGGAAATGAAAGAGCAGATAGAAAGGCTAAAGACGCAACAAGGAATAGAAACTTAGACACTAGAGTAAAACTACCTGCAAAAGATCTTTACCCTGAAATCAAGAGGGTCATATTAAGAAAATGGGAAGTGGAATGGAGAGGAATACCTGAAGCACAAAACAAACTAAGAAATATCAAAGACGAAGTGCAACCATTTAACACCTCTCACTAAAAAATACGCAGAAATGAAACTCCACTAACAAGACTACGCATAGGACACACTAGAATCACTCATGGCTACCTACTGACAGGAGAAGAACAACATTTGTGTGAAGATTGTTACATACCTTTGACAGTCCATCATGTTTTGAGTGAATGCCCTAATTATAGGGAAAGCCGAATAAGGCATTACAGAACGGATAGCCTCATTACACCTCTGAGCCTAAAAGGTATTCTAGATGATGACCCTAACGTAACAGGAAAGATATGAAAATTTGTGGAAGAGGCTGAAATACTGAATGAAATGAAGAAGGATCCGGAAAGGATTATGATTGAACAATAGAAAAGGAGCATACTGAGCCTAAATAAGGACTGTGCGGGAAAACTATTATTATTTTTTTTTTAATTGTGCAATCCATCCATCCATCCAGATGTCGGCTGTGGCATTTTGGCACAAGGGGTTTGTGCAATCCACCAAGATGTCAGCTGTTGCATTTTGGCACAATAACTTTTTGCAATCCATCCATCTAGATTTCAGCTGTGGCATTTTTGCACAAGGGATTTGTGCAATCCACTAATCCATCCAGATGTCACTGTGGCATTTTTAAACAAGGGATTTGTGTAATCCATCATTCCATCCAGATGTCAGCTTTGGCATTTTAGTACAAGGGGCTTATCTAATGCATCCATCCATCCAGATGTCAACTGTGCCATTTTTGCCCAAGGGACTTGTGCAAACCATCTAAATGTCAGCTTTGACATTTTGGCACAGAACGCTTATGTAATCCATCCATCCAGATGTCAGCAGTGGTAATTTGGCACAAGGCACTTGTACAATCCCTCCATCCACCCAGATGTCAGCTGCGGCATTTTGGCACAACGGACTTGTGCCATCCATCCATCCATCCATCCTCCCAGATGTTACGTGGCATTTCGGCACAAAAGACTTGTGTAATCCACATGTCAGCAGGGGCATTTTGGCACATGAAGTAAATGTCTATAATAGTTCCGGGCGAGAAATTTGAATGTTTACCAATGAAACCGGGAAGAGCGCCGCGCCCTGCATACCCCAGTGTCATGATAGAAACTGATGCTTTCTCTTGGGTTGTCTTTTGCACCTATTTTAAATCTACCTTTTCTACAACTGATTAGACCCGACAAAGGCTGAGAGATGGCGTTAAACTTTCTTTAAAAAAAAACAAAAAACAATTTATTAAGATCGAAAGTAGTGGTTAAGGGGAGGTGTAACTAAATGCGGGTAGTTTTGAAAATTAGGGAGGTAAATAAAGGGGAGGGTAGTTTTTCCATAACTTATTAAAATGGTTCGTGTTGTATAATTCAAAGTTTTGCAGAACTAAACAAAACCTAGTCTACATCAGCGCGGGGCTATTTTTTAGCGATTTTTCATCACTAACTCTATAATTTAAGAAGGGGATTTTTTTGAGTATTTGAATAATAATTTCATCTTAGTTTGGTTATGACTTATGTTTTTTTTATCAGTTATTTCTAATAATTCTTTTATAATATCAAAAAACAAAATAGTGAAGTCCAGAAATAAATATAAGTAACGAAATTTTGTGAATTTTTTCAAACCCAAAGAATTACAAATGGTGAAGTTCATAAAATTTCTTTTTATATATCTTCTTCTATAACTATATTTTAGCAACGTAATATTTTGAAAGGGATGAAATTTAGTTTAGAGTTCCTTTTTATAATTATTATAATTGGCGAAGTTAAGAAAATTTATAAAAATTTAACCATGGCTGCTTTTTTTTAGATTTTAATCTTAGTAGCGAAGCGCAAGTTAGGGGAGTGGCGAAGCCATTACCTGGTTTTAATTATACCACAGGGTAGCAGAAAGCCCTTAAATTTGCTAGAATTTTACGGGAGTTTACCATAAATGTTTAAAACGCTTCTTTTTTTTAATATTAAAAATTAACATTCAGTTTGTGTTTTGTTAAAAAGTCTTGTGTTGGCTTAGCTATATAATACAAAATATTCAAATTCTATATCGGTAATAATCCGGGAAATTCTTTTAAAAGCGATTAGGTAATTGATGATGTTTTATAGAATGCTCCAATATGGTTTTATTTTTATTTATTACTGCTTTCTATTGGGGTTGACTGTTTTTCTAGTGACAAAATGTTTAAAATGTTTAACCTGAGCAATTCTGCAAAATTACTGCTCATGTTACCCCTGGCCATCTTGTTGCAGGGTACACACTAGCCCAGAGCAAGTATCATTCATTCCTCCACGTCTCAGGTGTAGGCATTGGCTTCACCTTAGCTATATCATCCGTCCCCTAGCGGGCGACCGCCATTAGTGTCATAATAAATAATAGATTTAGTGTGATAATGAAGTTACCAAGTCGACTGGTAATCTATGTACACGGGTTTGTCTTGACATTTTCCGAGCGTTTAAGGATTCTTGAATATAATTTATTCCATGGGATCATGGCACCTTTTTATAATTAATTAAAGTTGGTGATAATAAAAAAAACAACATTTTTTTAAGTTTGGCCATCTTTTCTTTTTTCTGCGATAGTGAGAGAAAAAGGATTTTTTTTAAGGCTAACTTTTAAAATTCTCAGTGCGGTGCCAGAGCAGTGCATTGATTCCTTATTTTCCTCGGATTTGTTCATTAGTCGGTAGTTTAATGGTTAATATCGTTAATACGTAATTAATTGGAACAGCAAAATTGTAAATTAGTTTTGTTCGGTGAACAAAAGAAGCTATCATTCTAATTATGAGGATTTGAGCATGGGTTAAAGTAGTTAAAAATGTTTTGTGTTAGGCGCAGATTGTTTATGTGTGTGTGTGTGTGTGTGTGTGTGCGACGGTGGAGGGGTATGATTCATGTATTTAAGCTTTTTAAAAGTGATGTGAGGAGACGTTGCTACAATTTTATGAGCTATCGAATGACAGAAGGGCAAGGAGCCATGGTAGGAAACTGATGATGAAGCAGATTAGGACAGCTATTCGAAAAACCTTTATAGTTAGAGTGGTAAAGTTTTGGAATTGTTTGTACTATAGTACAAGGCGGTTACCACACTGGGTTGAGTGTAGGGTTCTCCACCCCTACATGTTTCTAAAAATTCCCCCCCCCAAAACAATATATGTATATATAGGGTATTCACCGCTAAAATTCGGCTGGCAACATCTTCATTTTTCCCAAGCGCGCTTACACCCACGTTTCTTTCTCACTTGATTCCTGTGCTCATCGAGAAAAAATCAGTTAAAAATTAAGTCTGTTTTCTTAGTTTGTTACCCCCCTTTTGTATCAAACTCCATTTAATTATGGCGTCTTTCATTTCCAGACCCATTAATCACGTTAACCATCAGTTCCAATTAATAACGCTCATTATTAACCATCAGTTCCAATTAATAACGCTCATTATTAACCATCAATTCCCAATAATTTCAAATATATTTACTCCTAAATAATTATTTATAAATCGACAAAATTTCTAATTATTGTAATAACAAACAGTCATAATCGAATGTAATATTTCTTTGTTTTACTTTGCTGCCATTTTCTTAAATTCTAGTTGTCGCATATTCAGTAATTCATGGTTTCGCCAAAACTGAAAATTGTCGTACAAAGACTCCTTAATTTTGTAAATTAACGCCATTCGAACCTAAACTCTCTCATTTATTAATTCATTCAATTAAGTTCACACCAAATATTATATTCCTATTAAAATATCTCATTTAGATTTGTAAATAAACTTATTTTCGTAACCTTGAATTCATTTCCTATTTTTCATTCAAGCATCCTTCTTCACATTTTTTCATTAAGATATTTAGGATCTTAGCTGGTGCCCTTAGTTATCTAGGCTCAATATAATTCAACTTAGCATTCAATAAATTCTCACAAACCATCCCGCTAAAGTGAGTTTGATTTCAAGTTGGACTACTCTATGGATAGCTTAGATATGAAATGAAAATGACTTTGGTTTATTGTATTTTGCACAAGAAGGGGGGTACTGCAACAGAATATATTTTTGCATTGATTTAATATTGTGTAAAAGAAAATGAATATATAAAAAGCAAATTTATATATAAACTTAATAAAATCTTAAACAAAACAAAATGAAACATTTTATTACTTACTAATAACCTAAATTACTATCAAGCTTGATCCATTCATTTAAAAACGAAATCCATTTTTCTTGTTTTAATTTACGCGAAAAGATTAATTATTTTTTCCTTCATCTCTGGATGACTACTGAGGAATTTTTTCTCCATTGAAAGCACTGAAAGTGCATTTAGTCTTTCAGAATTCATATTGCTCCTTATAAAAGTTTTTATTCATTTCAGTTTTGTAAAGCAGCGTTCTGCCTTTGATGTAGTCATGGGAATTGTCAAGAGGACTTTTGTGACTTTCGTAATTTCGATAAGAGCATTATCTAGATTGTTTTAAAAGATAAATTTCAGAAGCTCAATTAATTAATAAAAAACGCCCCCCCCCCCAAAAAAAATCTATGCTTTATCACATTCAAGAATATAAATACGTTTTTAAGTACAACATACGCGAAGTAAAAAAGAAACACTACCTTCCACAAGCACACCATGGTTCAGCACTGCGTGACCACAGTGCTCTCTCTCCATAGCATGCGTCCAACAGCCTATCAACGTGTCGCTGGAACTGTGAAGCGCACAGTTCTATACAAGGATTTTTGTATCTTTTCATAAACTAGGTGATGGCTACTGACATTAAACTTAAGGATTATATAATGTACAAGTATAAAGAAAAAAAGGACTCATTATATTGAATGTTATCGATAATATCGAGTGGAAATAGGGGGTGCTGCAGTTGGGCAGTGCCTATACACGTGCTGCCACTGTTACACACACTATTTTAGTTCCATTTATGAATTTATAACATCCTGTAGCGGATTACATTCATCTTTCAATAAATCCTCATGTAATTCCAACAAAAGAATCACACATCTTGATGATCAAATTTTAAATTTAATATTTAAAAATGCATCAAATATTCTTAAATCTGCCAACATTCCTTCTTCGCTAGCGCCCCTCGAAAAACGCATTACTCACTCTTGCCCGACCATCTCCTTAACATCAAGTCTGTATTCAATTAGCGTTAAAAAATGTGTTAATTATGCCGTTATTTATTTTTCATTGTTTACATACAACTTTAGGTGTTTGTACATACTGCATTACTGTCAAGTTCCATTACTATAAAATTCCTTTACTCTTGTCAATTTCCAATTGGTGCAGCATCCTTTGGATGTTTTATGAGATGGGGTTGGTATTTTGGTGGTCTGTACTGTCCAGCAGGTGGTTTCCTTTTAGGGGTACCAGCGGCTTTTAGTCATCCAGGTTATTTTTATCTTCTCAATGCTCGCCGGTTGGTGACTATCCATAGCATAAAGTTTTCTTTGCCTTTTTCCTAATCCAAACGAAAACAGGACGCAAGTGTTTTAGCATCAAAAGTGATTGCCATTCTGATCTTCATGTTGGTTTCATTGTTCAGTCGGTGGCCCCCACCAATCGAGACAGACGGGTGGCTCTAATAATAAATTAAAATAATGAAGATCGAAACGGAAGAAAGGACCACAAATGCGCAGGCTAACGGTGTGACCTCCTAGAGATAAACAAATAATTTGAGCAAAGTATAATATTGCCTGGCTTATTTATAGAACATAATATATTGTAAATGAGGAAAAAATTAGGTAAAATGACAAGACGACGTAATTCGCCAGAAGAAGATAACTTGTAAACAACTATTTTCCAGGTGGGGTTTTGGTGTATAATGCGTGTTATTTTATTGACCTAAATAAAGTAGTAGGATCTCAATCTATTAACTAAGGGCCCTGATTTTTTTCAAAATAATTGGATGAAACAGTCTATGGTTAGGTATATATTAATAAATAGTACAATTTATTTTAGTAAACCTTATAGAAGTGTCCCATTAAGTTTTAATTTTCTCTGACCACACCCGTCAGAATAACTACGCTATATTTGCACCTTTTACCCTCAAATTAAAAAAAAATAATTTCATATTTAAAAAGTTGACTTTCATATTAAAATAATTGGTAAATATGTAGATTATCGGCGCGAACGATGGGACGTACTATTTCGTCCGTGTTCCAAAACGTTTCACGTTTTTGGAGTACATTTAAGTTGACGGCTCGTGTGGGGGTAAACACAATGAGGGACTACACTACGATGATCCTGAGTTTCATTAAATTTTTGGGGGGGTCTGGGGGGCACAGCCCCCCAGTATATAATCCTAATTGTTTATAGAATAATAATTCGAAAAGGACTCAAACGCGCATGAATATTCCGACACGAGTGAACGATAATATTTACACACAAATTTTGTTTTCGGCCGGGCTGCTAATCTACATATTTACCAAATAATTGAATTTCTAATTATAAAAGTTGACTTTTATATTTTAAAAAAATGAACTTCAAATTGACAAAGTTGACTTTCAAATTAAAATATCTTGGATTTCAAATTAAAAATGTTGACCTTCATTTTCAGAAGCTGGATTTCAAATTTTAAAAATTGATTTTTAAATTTTTAAAAAGTTGATTTTCAAATTAAAATAAATTAATTTTCCCCGCCTGGGGGGGTAACCTGTATTTAGGCCTGATTCGCCCACACTTGAGTAGGGAGTGGAGCCGAGGCTGTTGCGAACATCAGGCCATTTCAGCGCCAATGTTCCTACTTTGCTTGGTTGTAAGATCGTTTCTTGCTTCCTTTCCACAAGCCTTGCGACCTGTAAGTGGTATTGATCTCATCTTTTACTTTAGTTTATTTTATCTATTTACAGGATATTATTTAAGTTTTTCAGAGATCTCTAAATTTATACACATAGAAAATACCAGTATTGCAAATTTGCATTATAACATAGATTTTCCAGTTATGCATAACAACGGTTGCTAGGGGCGAGAAAGAGCTGCCAGTGAGGATATGATGAAGAAATCCCATAAATGAATGTATGAATGATGTATATAGAAAGACCTGAGAGGGATCACTGTGTAACAGATGCGATCAGGTAGTCGTAGAGGAAAAGGGTAGAGAAATAACTTGAGAGGGGATAGGAAGAGTTGATAGGTCGGTGCCTAGACACGGATGCGTGGTGTAGTTGGGTGAGTCTTGGGGTGTACGTGACTGGGCGATGGTTGTGGGTTGATCAGGAAGGAGATCGTGTCTGCTTAGTCGGAAACGCGTTATTTATTATTCTCTTAACTAATGAGTAGAACGGCATGGGTTGCGGGGCATCGCAGTGCCTTCGCAACATACCATCCTGCGTGTAGTGCGGAGAATTTGGGGTCTCTGGCGAGTTTCTCCGAGGTGTTTGTAAGTCTAGTGTGAGCGTATGTGTTGATGGGTGTTAATTATTTGTTGTCGTGTAGTGTGGACATTCTTGTAAACACCCCGTAAGGGGCGCGGCGATTTGCCATCCTGGCTGACGGGATCCAGCGCTCCGTCCGGCCCCAGCTTAGCCTCTCTTCCTTCCTTTAGATAGCCTGTATTTCTCCTCTACTTCGTCGCTTTTCATACAACCTCTCCCAAAACATTCTCTGGTCAGCATCTAATTTCACCGGGAGGAGATGCTGACCTTCTTCTCAGCCAACCGTCCCAGATCGGGGCAGAGTGGGGAGATGACAACATCCCCTGACCTCTCAGCTCCGGTTCGGGATGGTGTTTTTTTAACAACCTGCTTCATCTCCACCCCGTAAAGGGCGCAGCGATTTGCCATCCTGGCCGCCGTGCTGACGGGATCCAGCGCTCCGTCCGGCCTCAGCTTAGCCTCTCTTCCTATCTTCACAGCCTGTATTTATCCCCTACTTCGTCACTTTTCATACAACATCTCCCACATCTTTCTCTGGTCAGCCTCTAATTTCACAGGGTAGATGCTGACCTTCTTCTCAGTCAACCGTCCGGGATTGGGGCAGAGGGGGAAGGGGACAATGTTCCCTGAGCTCCGGTCTGGGGTGGTTGTTTTTTAACAAACTGCTTCATCCCCACCCATACCTTCCTTACATCCCTTATCCGTTCCTCTTCACAATCTATCTTTTTACGCCGTGTCTAAGGTGGAGCCGTCATGCCGATGGACTGCCAGGCCACCAGGTGGGAGGGGTAGTCCGAAATGGCGGCACCTGGCTCTGCCAGGCCTGTGAGCACCTCTTGCAGTGCGGGCAACTGCGAGAGGTCATGAGCTATTGCATCCCGCAGAAAATTTAGGGTCACCATGCCCAATGATGCACAACCAAAAAAAAAACAACCCTCAACTTCCCCGGTATTATCAACGGAGCCTCCCTCGGGCAGCTCCACCGAAAAAATGGAGGTCCTCCCCCCCCTGTGCTTGCGCAGAGACCCTTCATATTTCTTAAACCGGAGAGGAGGCTTACTCCTCTCCTTCGCCTACGGGTGCAGGGGACTCCCCCTCACCCCCTTCTCTGGAGGTGCTTTCGGGTACCTCCCTATTTCCTGCCGCAGCCCCTCCTTTTCTTTCTAAGGGGACTGCCAGAAAGCCAGCAGACAGCCCATTGCCAACCGCCTCTTGTGTAAGCGGCTCGGTAGGGCAAACCCCCTTAGGGGGGAGAGGGAAGCCAGGCCCCTTCAGTCGCTTCCATCAAAAGACCTGCTAGCAAGAATTTCAAACCTTGCCGGGGTCAAGGCCTGTGCCTCCCCACACAAGACTGGCGACACTGCCAAGGGGACCTGCGATGTCCTAGGAGGGGATGGCCAACTGGAGGCCCCTTCTGTGATAGACATGGTCCTTGAGGAAACCCAGCCTCAGACGGTAGGTGCTTCCATGGGGGAGAATCCGGGCTCGGCGCCAATCACCGAACCCGAATCCACCCCTATGCAAGGTCCTCCTCAAACGGCTATTGTTTCTGAGGCAGTATAAGGAGGGGAGGGATCTCCTCCGGAGGGTGCCCCTGCGACCACCAGGACCTTCTCTATTTTGGAGAAGGACCTGGCTGAGGCCGGTCCATCTGGCCTAGGGGCTTCTGCCGGAGGAGGTGAGAAGCGGGTTCATTCCCCGCCCTCCTCTCCCCAAAAGAAAAAGACTAAGACTAAAAAGACAAAGAAGACTCGGGGCTCCTCTCCATCCGCAGGGGCTGTGAAGACGGATGGGTCTGCTGCAACTTTGGCAAGCGACCAAGCCAAGATCGGCACATCAGCCCCCTCTGCCCCCCCGGGTGCGGAGCCCCTGACTAAGAGTAAAAGTGCACAGTGCGGAGCCTCGATGACATCGCGGCCCCTCATTCAGAAGTTACCTGCCGTTTTCAAGCCCGCTGGCTTCAAACGCTTCCTTGTTATTCGATCCACTGAATGCACCATCTTGGCCAAGGGCAACATGATACATCGGAGGAGACGATTAGCTAGTGCAATTGGTAGCGAGCCGAAGGTGACCCATTTCTCGAACGGGAGCCTTCTGGCGAATGCGGCAAATCACGCCGAGGCGGCCAAGATAAGTGCTCTTCGGACACTTCATGGCACCCCGGTGAGTGTGACGCCGCACTCTACCATGAACTTTGTGAAAGGAGTAGTTTATGCGAGGGAACTCGTTGACTACTCCATTGAGGACACCATCCTAGAGCTGGCCGACCATGGGGCGGTCAAGGTGAAGAGAAAACGGGGAGGGGCCTTTGAGACCCACCCTTACAATCTTCGTCACGTTCGACTGTGACAAGCTTCCTGAGTCGGTGCGTGCCGGTTGGTACCGCTACCGCGTGAAGGCATTCGTGCCACTGCCGCGGCGGTGCTATTACTGTCACCGCTTCGGCCATACGAATCGCTCATGTAGACGTGCAAAATCGGGGTCACCCGAAGTCTGTGTAAATTGCTCCAAGGTCACACACGATAAGTCCAAATCGTGTGTGGCCAAGTGTGTCAATTGCGGAGAGCCGCACCCTGCTTCTTCGAAGCAATGTGGTGCATATCTTCTTGAGAAAGAAATCCTAACCGTTCAAGGCCAAGATCGACTCTCATTTCGCGAGGCTAAGGACTTGGTCCTGGCGCGCCTGGCCCTGCCTGGGACGTCATATGCCTCAATAGTTAGAAAGGCACCCTCTGCTCCCGGCCCATCCAGGCCAACAAGCACGGTTGTTTCTGCGCCGATTCGGAGCCCTTCTGCGGGCTCTACTAAACCCGGGCGCTCCCCTGGTAAAGCTGGCGGCAAAAAGGGTTCATACCCAGCCCCGGCTAAAAGCGGGGCTCCCCCCTCTTTCCCCAGCGTGACCGTTTTCCTTAAGGCAAAACGGCCACGCGCCTCCACCGAGTCGTTAGACTCACAGGAGGCAACACCCCTGAAGATGGTCGCTAGGCCATCTTCCGGGGTTCCTAAAGCTGTTCCCCGAAAGTAGGACAGCAACAAAGGAGCTTCGGCTCCTTCGCCCACGCCCCGAGGTGGAGCGAGTGGCTCGGAGACGGTGGTTCCTCTAAAAAAGGGCCCCCCGCCTCCGAAGCGACAACGCCCGCCTAAGGTAGCGAGGCGGAGGGAGTAAAATACTCGCATGGCGAACCCAACCTCCCCCAATAAGTCCTCGAAGGCGACAGCGCCCGGGGTTCTGCCCCCGGGAAGCGTACGGCCATTCCCATGAGGGTCTTCAGTTCGAGGAGGGCCCCCGCGTCTCCTCCGAGCTAGGCCTGGAGGGCATATTCCTTCAATGGAATTGCCGTGGACTCTGAGCCAACTGGGAGAAGCTGCGGAGGCTCGTTTCGTCCCGTTCCCCGTTAGCTATCATTTGGCAGGAGACCATGCTAGGCGCGTGCCCCCTGCCACCCTTCCTAGGGTATAAGGGTCTTGGACCCCACCACCGCGGGATAGCCGGGCTGGGGGATGCGCGGTTTACACCCGGCATGATGTCTCCGTTCTTCCTTTCTCTTTAGATACCTCCTTTCTCTTTAGATACCTCCTTTCAGGCAGTGGCTGTGCAGCTGCACCTGGATAGGAGGTATACTCTGATTTCGGCGTACATTCCACCGTCAGCTGACTTCGACGCGGGAGACTTCCGCCGCGTCGTGGCACGGTTGCCGAGGCCCTTTCTCTTGTTTGGAGATCTGAACGGTAGGCATCCTCTCTGGGGAGATTACTCCATAAATCCCAGAGGACAAGTCCTTGCCGATCTGATCGAAGAGCTTGAGATGGGTGTCCTAAACGTGGATGAGTTTACGCATCACTGTCCGAGAACCACTTCATTTTCTTGCCTTGATCTAATTTTGTGCTCTTCGGATGCACAGCCTGATTTTGATTGGGGGGTGGTCGATGACCTCCATGGTAGTGATCACTTTCCCATTCAAATATCATTTTCAGAGCAACTGCCGCCTGAGAGACCACCTCGGTGGTGCTTGGCGCGGACGCGGTGGCCTGTATTTCAGGAAATGACTGAATTCTCTATCTCAGTCGAGGAGTTTAGGTTGGTAGATGAGGCCGTTGAGTTCTTCTCCGGCAACCTCATCGCCGTGGGCCTGACTACTATTCCTTGGGCGTCTGGCAGTTTTGCACACCGATTTTGAGACAGCACTTAAACAGAAGCGTTATGCCTACATGCGCTATAAACGCCGCCCAAACGATTTCATTGTCGCTGAATTTCGTCGGGCTAGGGTTAGGTTCTGGTATATTTCAAAGCACGCCCGCCGCTCTTCTTGGCGGGCATACGTGTCTTCACTTAACGGGAAGACCCCTTTAGCTAAGGTGTGGAGGCGAGTCAAAAGGATTCGAGGCAAGTTCTCGCAGGACCCCCCTCCCGTTCTCCAGGAGAATGGGACCGCAATCTCGGACCCCACGTTCGTGGCGGAATCCTTAGCGACCGCTTTTTCCGCATTCTCTAGCCGGGATGCTGCTCCGCCTGAATTCAATGCACGTCGTCATGTCGCGGAAGGCCGCCGGCTGGACTTTACCTCCAGAGGCGGAGAACCCTTCAACGACAGGTTTACTGTGAGTGAGTTGCGTTCCGCTCTTGCTTCGTGCGCAGACACTCCCCATGGACCGGGCGAGGTCACGTACACCATTCTTCGACACCTGGGTGAGCGAGGCATGGCCTTTCTCTTAGATTTGTTCAACAGGTCTTGGTGGAGGGTCTCCTCCCAGATTCCTGGCGAATCGCTACTGTGCTCCCCTTTCGAAAACCGGGGAGAGCTCACTCTACCCTGGCATGTTTCCACCCAATCTCTCGAACCTCTTGGGTATGAAAGTTAATGGAGAAATTGTTAAATGTTAGATTAGCCTTTTTCCTGGACAGCGGAGGCCATCTGTCTTTCGCACAGTGCTGCTTCCGCAAGTTCCACTTCACGTCGAATGCTCTGCTCTGACTGGAAAATGCCGTCTGCGAGGCTTTCCTTCGGAGACAGCACTACGCCACGGTCTTTTTCGATCTGGAGAAGGCCTATGATACCGCATGGCGATACGGTATCAGGGAGACTCTCCACACGATGGGGGCGAGGGGACGCTTCACAATATTTATATCTGAATTTTTGCGAGATCGTCGATTCCAGGCACAGTGGGGGGAGCCCTCTCCGGCCCAAAGGAGCAGGAAGAGGGTGCCCGCAGGGAAGTGTCCTCAGTGTCACACTCTTTGCCCTGAGCATCAACGGCATCACCTCGGTGCTGCCGGAAGATGTTCTCGCTACGCTCTACGTGGACGACCTTTCGATCTCCTTTGGCGCGGCCCAGATGCCAACTCTGGAGCGTCGACTCCAACAGGCATTGAACCGCGTCTCTCGCTATGCCGAAGCGCACAGGTTTCGGTTTTCTTTGGCCAAGTTTAAGGTGGTGCACTTCTGCCGCCATCCACGGCTTCACCCCCACCCAGATTTGTTTCCTAATGGGGTGCGCCTGGATGTGGTTGAGTCGCACCGTTTCCTTGGTCTTGTATGCGACCGACGGCCACCTGGGAGGCTCATATTTGCAGCCTTAGGGTCTCTTGTACCTGCGCCATGAACTTTCTCTGTTTCGTTACGTTTAGCTCTTGCGGCGCTGATAGGGCTACTGTCCTACTTTTTTATCGATCCTTTGTTCGCTCGAAGCTCGACTACGGATGCGAGTTTTATGGAACCGCAGCCGATCGTTTATTGCGGAAGGTGGACTCGATCCACCACACCGGCCTTCCCTTTGCGACCGGTGCATTCCCCACTTCCCCCATTGAGAGCCTGTTGGTCGATGCTGGGGAGATGCCACTTGCCCTGCGCCGCGTACAGTGCATCACTTGCCTGTACACGCGAGCCCGTCGCCTACCTCAGTTGCCATCCACTCTCTCTGCATCCGCAGCTGGTCTCGACGGTGCCGATGCAGCCGAGAGACGCCAGGCATACCCTAAGCCCTTTGGGTTTAGGGCCAGAAAACTCCTTCGAGAGCTAGGTATAGTTCTCGGGCCGGTGGCGCCCCTGGTTCTGCCTAGCACGCCACCTTGAATGGTTCTACATTTAGCTCTTTGTCGCCACGCCTCTGCCCTCAAGGCTTCTAAAACGCCGGAAGTATTGCGTTCGACCTTTTTGGAACACACCTCGTGTCACGCTGGACCGTGCCAGTTTATACGGACGGCTCTAAGTCCGAAGAGGGGGTCGGCTTCCACGCCGTATCCCCTCTGTTTCAATTCAGCGGGGCTCTGCTAGGCACTGCGTCTGTCTTCACGGCCGAGCTGGTGGCAATACACCACTCGGTACGGGAGATCACGCGACGTGCCCGGTTCGGAGACCGGATTGTGATCTGTAGCGACTCACAAAGCGCCCTGAGTGCTCTCGGAGCATTGGAATCTCCGCATCCCCTGGTTCGCGATATCCGTGACGCCACGGTTTTGGCGAGCTGGGCAGATGTCGAGATTATCTTCTGCTGGATTCCTGGACATGTAGGAATTGCGGGGAATGAGCGCGCCGATGAGGGCGCCAAAGAGTCCGCGAGGACTCTTCAACCGGACCAGCGTTTCACTCTTCCTCACACCGACTACATGGCAGGAATACGGGCAGCTCTTCGGACTGCTTGGCAAATAAGATGGGAGACGGTCGAAGGGAACTTAAAGTTGCATGAAATTGCGCCGCGACTCTTCCCATGGACCTATCCCCCAATGCCGCGGCGGCTTCAGGTTGCTTTCTGTCGTCTCCGAATCGGACACACTCGTGTGACGCATCGCTATCTGATGGACGCTCGCCTGGGCCCTATTGCTTCGACTGCGTCGTCCCCCAGACTGTTCGGCACATTCTTGTCGAATGTCCCAGTCTGGGTGATCTTCGCGCACGTTACCTGTCCCGGTACCGGGATGGGCAGGGTTGCTACCGCCTGTCCCTTGTACTCGGGACGAGTTCGTGCACATTGACTTCTGGACTTGTTTACTTTTGGGGGAAGTCCGGGCTTCTCCCCTTTATTTAAGTAGGTTCTATTTTTTGTTTTTTCTTTGTAGGTTGCACGCTCCTGCACCGGGGTGAGGGGGACCTCCCCCCCGACGCCGGAGATTGCTTTCTAATTGTAAAGTTTTTCCCATTTTTATCATCGTTATGTTTTCATATTCTTGTTTAAAAGTAGCCTAGTTCTAGGCTGTCTTGCTTCCGGCGACTTATGCCCAAGTAGGCAGTCGCCAGATATGACTCTAAAAAAAAACAAAAAACCCAAACCCAAACCCGGTATTTCATATTTTTGCAGCCAGACAAAATTTACACCCCCTACTCCTATCTTTAGGTACCAGATACACTATTTACAGCCACTAAATATCTTAAGTCACCAAGTATACTATCCTCCATCCATTAATTTAATCCCCTACCAATTGGCACAATATAGATACCCATATTTTTTTATCCGTTACTACCAAGTACTATATTTACATCCGATGATTATCTCCTTTGACCCTGATCTCAAATTTTTCCTCGCTGATTTTGTCTTTTAGGATCAGGTTAAAGATTTAAACGACAATTTTTTCCATTGACAAAAAGTAAAATCATTATAACCAATAATTCTATCCCTACGCAATATCCAAACTCATTTAATCCAAGAGATGGTCGCCGAGCTAAAACAGGAAAATAATCTTACTAAATAGGAGAGTGGGGTGACACAAGTGTCGTCAAGCAAACGAGGCAAGATAACACGACTTATCTTAAGTTGCAAGAACATAAAATGCTTGGGAGAGGTCGGTGAGATAACTGTAAAGTTCTTTATTACGCGTTTTCTCTCTTTTGCTGGGTATTACGGACATAATATATATATATATATATATATAAATATATATATATATATATATATATATATATATATATATATATATATATATATATATATATATATATATATATACATATATATATATATATATATATATATATATATATATATACATATATATATATATATATATATATATATATATATATATATATATATATATATATATTTATATATATATATATATATACATATATATATATATATATATATATATATATATATAGTTTTTTTTATAGAATTATGATGTTTTACAAGTCATTATGGTTGGCCTATTGGAGCATTGAAAATGAGGCCTGGCATTGATTGAGGATAATATATATGTATATATATTTATATATGTATATATATGTATATATATATGTATGTATATGTGTATATGTATATATATGTATATGTGTATATGTATATATGTGTATATGTGTGTATATGTATATGTGTATATGTATATGTATATATATAAGGTGTCCCAGAAAAAAGTTAACCGTAATTTGAATTAGTATAACTCAAAACCTATTAGAGATTTTTGAGTTCTGCAAAACAAAGCAAATTTAGCAACTATTTATCTGTCGATCCTGAAAATTTCATTAAATTCCCTTTTACGATATTGATACACTAATGGGTTTAGTGGAAGCGATCAAAATTATGTTTGCCCAAGGAAGTAAAATAATGAAACTTCGAAGTTTAAAATCAACAAATTTATTTAAATCCATTTTTAACAAAAACACCTCTTCATATAGGTAATAAAATTCATTTTTTAATTTTCTGAGCACCGTTTCCTTCCACATGTCCTCCATTTCTTTCCAAACACAGTTGCGCCTTTGATCGCATTGATTGAACACCTTTTTTGATTAACTTGTGATTTTCTTTAAGTCTATTGACTTCACGTGTGATACTATCTCTTAACTGGTTGATGCTTTGTGGTGGAGTAGAATACACTTTATTCTTTAGAGATAAAACCATAAGAAATAATCGCACGGTGTTAAGTCAGAGGATCTTGTGGGGCCATTCAATTGCATGGGGATGTCAAACGTTTCTCTTAGTTTTGTTCTGACAGCAATCTGTCTATGAGCTGGTGCGCCGTCCTGAATCCACCAAAGTCTATTGAATTGATTGCCGTAAATTTGGCGTAGTTCCGGGATGATCCTTTCGTGGATCATGCTCAGGTAGGCAGCACCATTCAAGTTATTCTCGTAAAACAATGGGCTGACAAGAAAGCCATTCCCGCATATTTTATCCACAGACACTCTCTGCTAACAAATACGTGTGTCGAAGTAGAATGGTGGGGGGAGGGGGTTCAGCGGCGCATTTTGCCGAATATTATGGCTATTTACCTTTCCATTCATGAAAAAGGCTGCCTTGTCACCAATCACAATGATTTCCAAGAAACGAGCAGGTTTATGGAGAAGCCATCCGACAAATTGTCTACGACGAAGAAAATAAGTTTCAAGAAGCTGGTGTCTTGCCTACATCTTATAGGGGTGCCATTTTAAGTCATGTTTAATAATGCGGTTAAATGATGACTTTGGCAATTGTAACCCATTCTTTCTGACTGATACATGTGGATTTTGAAGAAGTGTCATCTGAACATTTTCGATATTTTCTGTTGTTCTTATGGTTTTCATACGACCCGAACGACCTTTATTTAGATTTAATCATGTTCCTTCATGTTGGTATTTACGAACATTTTTGCAAATTGTGGGCTTGATTGGTGGGTGCCTACCTGGAAAACGTTGTTCAAATGAATCTTGTACTTGTTTAATACTGCCAGTCTTAATAGAGTTGGTGACTACAAATACGCCTTGATCTTTTGTTAACTGCAGGATTAAAGGCTACCTAGGCTCGCTACGCTTCTCTTGAAAGTGCGCGGTGGCCTAACCTTCCTAGGCTTCGTTTCATTATTTTACTTCCTTACGCAAACATATTTTTGATAGCCTCCACTAAACCCATTAGTGTATCAATATCATAAAAGGGAATTTTATGAAGTTCCCTGAATCGACAGATAAATAGTTGTTAAATAAAACACCTTTTGCAGGATATTTTTTTTTTTTTTAAGGGGCTATCTGGTGACTGTCCTTTTGCAGGATCCAAAGATCTCCAATAGTTTTGGAGTTATACTAATCAAAGTACGGTTAACCTTTTTCTGGGACACCCGGTATATATGTATATATCTAATGTGTTTTTTTTATATAGAATTATGATGTTTTACAAGTCATTATGGTTGGCCTTTGGATCATTGAAGATTAGGCCTGGCGTCGATTGACTAGTACCAATTAAATGATACCGATCCTTTTTATGACCCTTAAATAAATTAGTTGGTCATTTCGATTTAAGATGTGGGCAATAGATAGTCCAGTTATACTTTTGGGCTGACCACATTAAAGCAAATTATGGAGGGTGGGGGTAGATGTTTGCGTCATTTTATCTCTGCTCTCCTCCGCGCGGGCTACAACAAGTCGGACCTCGCCAAGCGGCTCAAAGTCAGCTGAATGACCGTTCACAGATTGCGGAGAGGCTCAAGAACGGGGAAGACTTCAAAGATCGACCTCGTTCAGACCAACCAAGTTGTCAACCGTTTGGTTGTGAGAAAGACCTTAGAGAGTGCTCCAAAAATTGCCAAGAACAACATCTCGGTAGACTCGGTGCCTGGAGCCGTCAAGGAGGAGGGCGGTGAGAGCTTGAAGTGCGGAGAAAGGCTTCTGTTCACCGATCGTAAGCGAAAACAACGTCAAAAGCGTTGTCGTCTTCTTCTCAAAGACTTGAACAATCATGACAATCGAATTCTCATCTTTTATGACGAAAAAAAACCGTCACAGTTGATCCGGTGATCAACAGACGAAACGACCGTGAGGTAACCTTCGCCCAGGACGGTTCCATATCCACTACGTGTCCACGACAAAGTATCCAGCCTCCTTGATGATGCTTGGCGTCCTGGCTTCGAATGGCCAGAAGATGCCACCGTGCTGTTCGCGGCTGGTTACAGGATCAGTCCGGTCGATTAATGAGACATCTTGGCCACGAAATCCTACCTTGAGGGCCCCGTTAGGGTCGCGGCGATTTGCCATCCAGTCCGCCGTGCTTACGGGACTCAACACCACGTCCGACCCCAGCTTAGCCTGTTCTCCTTCCTTCAGACACGTGTTTTCCCACTTGTTTCCTCGCTTTTCATGTAACCTCTCCCACAACTTTCTCTGGTCAGCCTCTAATTTCACACCCCGTAAGGGGCGCGGTGATTTGCCATCCTGGCCGCCCTGCTGACGGGACTAAGAACCCCGTCCGACCCCAGCTTAGCCTCTTCTCCTTCATTCAGACACTTATGTTTCCCCGCTGTTTCCTCGCTTTTCATACAACCTGGCCAACAGCTTTCTCTGGCCAGCCTCTAATTTCAAAGGGTAGATGCTGACCTCCTTCTCAGCCAACCGTGCCGGATAGGGGCAGAGGTGGAGGGGACAAAGTTCCCTCACCCCTGAGCTCTAGTTTGGGATGGTGGGTTTTTAACAATGTGCTTCATCCCCACCTATACCTACCTCACATCCCTTTTCGTTTTCTTTTCACAGACTATAGATTTTACGCCGTGCCCAAGGTGGAGCCGCTATGCTGAAGGGCTGCCAGGTCACCAGGCGGGAAGGGTGGACTTAAATGGCGGCACCTAGGCTCTGCCAGGCCCGTACGCACCCCTTGTAAAGCGGGATACTGCGGGGGATGATGAGCTATTGCATCTCGTAATTAAAAGAGGGTCACCATGCCCAATGATGAGTCCATTAAAAAAAATCCATTTAATTTCCTAGCATCAACCGTCGGAGCCAACCTCGGGCAGCTCTACAAGAAAAATGGAGGTCACCATACTGTGCTTGCGCAGGGGACCCTCGTAAGGGGCGCGGCGATTTGCCATCCTGGCCGCCGTGCTGATGGGACTTAGCACCCCGTCCGACCCCAGCTTAGCCTCTTCTCCTTCCTTCAAAACCTTGTTTCCTCGCTTTTCATATAACCTCTACAACAACTTTCAATGGTCAGCCTCTAATTTCACAGGGTAGATGCTGACCTTCTTCTTAAGTCAACCGTCCCGGATCGGGGCTAAGGGGGGAGGGGACAATGTTCCCTAACCCCTGAGCTCCAGTCTGGGGTGGTTGGTTTTTAACAACCTGCTTTATCCCCACCCATAGCTTCCTCACCTCACTTTTCCTCTCCTCTTCACAATCTATATATTTTTTACGCCGTGTTCAAGGAGGAGCCGCCATGCCGATGGACTGCCAGGCCACCAGGTGGGAGGGGTGGTCTTAAATGGCGGCGCCTAGTTCTGCCGGGCTTGTAAGCACCTCTCGCAGTGCGGGCTACTGCGAGAGGTGATGCGCGATTGCATCCCGTGTCAAAAAGAGGGTCACTATGCCCAATGATGAGTTTAAAAAAAAAACCAACCCCCAACTTCCCCTATAAGATCGACGGAGCCGCCCTTGGGCAGCTCCAGCAAAAAAAATGGAGGTCCTCTCCCCCTGTGCTTGCTCAGGGGACCCTCCATATATCTCACACCGGAGAGGAGGCTTACTCCTCTCCTTCACTTACGGGTGTAGGGGACTCCCCCTCACCACCTTCTCTGGAGGTGCTTTCGGGCGCCTCCCTTTTACAAGCGGCAGTCCCCTCTGTTCTTTCCAAGGGGACTGCCAAGAAAGCCAGCAGGCAGCCCTTAGCCAGCCGCTCCACATCGAAGTGGCTTGGTAGGGCAAACCCCCTTAGAAGGGAGAGGGAAGCCAGGCCCCTTCGGTCGCTTCCCTCAAAAGACCTGCTGGCAAGAATACTGAACCTTGCCGGGGTCAAGGCCCATGCCTCCCCAAAGAAGACTAGTGACGATACTGCCAACGGGACCTGCGATGTCCTGGGAGGGGATGGCCAACTGGAGGCCCCCCCTGAGATAGACATGGTCCTTGAGGAAACCCAGCCTCAGACGGTAGGGCCTTCCATGGGGGGAAATCCTGGCTCGGCGCCAAGCACCGAACCTGAATCCGCCCCGATGCAAGGTCCTCCTCAAACGGCTGTGGTTTTCGAAGCAGTACAAGGAGGGGAGGGATCTCCTCCGACCGGTGCCCCCACGACTACCAGGACCTTCTCCATTTCAAAGAAGGACCTGGGCTGAGGCCGGTCCATCTGGCCTGGGGGCTTCTTCCGGCCGAGGTGAGAAGCGGGTTCATTCCCCGCCCTCCTCTCCAAAAAAAGAAAAAGAAAAGGACTAAAAAGACAAAAAAGACTCGGAGCTCGTCTCCATCCGCGGGGGCTGCGGTGACGGATGGGTCTGCTGCCACTCTTGCAAGCGACCAAGCCAAGATCGGCACATCCGCCCCCTCTGCACCCCCGGTTGCGGAGCCCCTGACTAAGACTAATACCAAAAGTGCACAGGGCGGAGCATCAAAGACATCGGGCACTCTCATTCAGAGGTTACCTGGCGTTTTCGAGCCCGCTGGCTTCAAACGCTTCCTCGTTATTCGCTCCACTGATGGCACCATGTTGTCCAAGGGCAACATGATCCATCAGAGGAGACGATTAGCTAGTGCAATTGGGAGAGAGCCGAAGGGAACCCGTTTCTCGGACGGGAGCCTTCTGGCGAATGCGGTGAATCCCGCCGAGGCGGCCAAGATAAGTGCTCTTCGGACACTTCATGGCACCCCGGTGAGTGTGACGCCGCACTCTACCATGAACTTTGTGAAAGGAGTAGTTTATGCGAGGGAACTCGTTGACTACTCCATTGAGGACACCACCCTAGAGCTGGCCGACCATGGGGTGGTCAAGGTCAAACGTGTGATGAGAAAACAGGGAGGAGCCTCGAGACCCACCCTTACACTCTTCGTCATGTTCGAATGTGACAAGCTCCCTGAGTCGGTGCGTGCCAGTTGGTACCGCTACCGCGTGAAGGCATTCGTGCCACTGCCGCGGCGGTGCTATTACTGTCACCGCTTCGGCCATACGAATCGCTCATGTAGACGTGCAAAGTCGGGGTCACCCGAAGTCTGTGTAAATTGCTTCAAGGCCGCACACGATAAGTCTAAATCGTGTGTGGCCAAGTGTGTCCATTGTGGAGAAACACACCCCGCTTCTTCGAAGCAATGTGGTGTATATCTCCCTGAGAAAGAAATCCTGGCCGTTCAGGCCCAGGATCGACTCTAATTCCGCGAGGCTAAGACTTGGTCCTGGCAAACCCGGCTCTGCCTGTGACGTCTTATACCTCAATAGTTAGAAAGGCACCCTCTGCTCCTGGCCCATCCAGGCAAACGAGCACGGTTGTTTCTGCCCCGATTCGGAGCCCTTCTGCGGGCTCTACTCAACCCGGGCGCTCCCCTGGTAAAGCTGGCGGCAAAAAGGGTTCACACCCAGCCCCGGCTAAAACCAGGGCTACCCCAGCGTGACCGTTTTCCGTAAGGCGAAACGGCTACGCACCTCCCCTGAGTCGTTAGACTCACAGGACGCAACACCCTTGAAGATGGTCGCTAGGCCATCTTCCGGGGTTCCTAAAGCTGTTCCCCCAAAGGAGGACAGCAACAAAGGAGCTTCGGCTCCTTCGCCCACGCCACGAGGTGGAGCGAGTGGCTCGGAGACGGTGGTTCATCGAAAAGAGGGCCCCCCGCCTCCGAAGCCGCAACGCCTGCCTAAGACTCCGAGGCGGAGGGAGGAAAAGACTCGCATGGCGAGCCCAACCTCCCCCAATAAGTCCTTGAAGGCGACAGCGCCTCCAGCGCTTTGTCCGGCCAACAGCGCCCGGGGTTCTGCCCCCGGGAAGCGTACGGCCATTCCCATGAGGGTCTTCAATTCGAGGAGGGCCCCCGCGTCTCCTCCGAGCTAGGCCTGGAGGGCATATTACTTCAATGGAATTGCCGTGGACTCCGGGCCAACTGGGAGGAGCTGCGGAGGCTCGTCTCGTCCCGTTCCCCGTTAGCTATTTTTTTGCAGGAGACCATGCTAGGCGCGTGCCCCCTGCCTGCCCTCCCGGGGTATAAGGGTCTTGCGACCCCACCACCGCGGGATTGCCGGGCTGGGGGATGCGCGGTTTACACCCGGCATGATGTCTCCGTCTTCCTTTCTCTTTAGATACCTCCTTTCAGGCAGTGGCTGTGCAGCTGCACCTGGATAGGAGGTATACTATCATTTCTGCGTACATTCCACCGTCAGCTGACTTCGACGCGGGGAAATTCCGCCGCGTCGTGTCACGGTTGCCGAGGCCCTATCTCTTGCTTGTAGATCTGAACGGTAGGCATCCTCTCTAGGAAGATTACTCCATAAATCCCAGGGGACAAGTCCTTGCCAATCTGATCGAAGAGCTTGAGATGGGTGTCCTAAACGTGGATGAGTTTACGCATTACTGCCTGAGAACTGCTTCATTTTCTTGCCTTGACCTATCTTTGTGCTCTTCGGATGCACAGCCTGATTTTGATTGGGGGGTGGTCGATGACCTCCATGGTAGTGATCACTTTCCCATTCAAATATCATTTTCAGGGCAACTGCCGCCTGAGAGACCACCTCGGTGGTGCTTGGCGCGGACGCGGTGGCCTGTATTTCAGAAAATGACTGACTTCTCTATCTCAGTCGAGGAGTTTAGGTCGGTAGATGAGGCCGTTGAGTTCTTCTCCGGCAATCTCATCGCCGTGGGCCTGACTACTATTTCTAGGACATCTGGCTGTTTTGCACGCCAACCACTCCCATGGTGGTCAGCCAAGTGTGAGACGGCCCTCAAACAGAAGCGTTATGCCTACATGCACTATAAGCGCTGCCCAAACGATTTCCCTGTCGCTGAATTTCGTCGGGCTAGGGCTAGGTTCCGGTATATTTCGAAGCACGCCCGCCGCTCTTTTTGGCGGGCATACGTGTCTTCACTTAACGGGAAGACCCCTTTAGCTAAGGTGTGGAAGCGAGTCAAAAGGATTCGGGGCAAGTTCTCGCAGGACCCCCCTCCCGTTCTCCAGGAGAATGGGACCGCAATCTCGGACCCTGCGTCCGTGGCGGAATCCTTTTTCCGCATTCTCTAGCCGGGATGCTGTTCCGCCAGCATTCAATGCACGTCGTGATGTCGAGGAAGGCCGACCGCTGGACTTTACCTCCAGAGGCGGATAACCCTTCAACGACAAGTTTACTTTGAGTGATTTGCGTTCTGCTCTCGCTTCGTGCGCGGACACCGCCCATGGTCCGGACGATGTCCCGTACGCCATGCTTCGACACCTGAGTGAGCGAGGCATGGCCATTCTCTTAGATTTATTCAACAGGATCTGGGTGGAAGGTCTTCTCCCTGACTCCTTTCGCAAACCGGGGAGAGATCACTCTACTCCAACCGGTTTCCGCCCAATCTCGCTAACCTCTTTTGTGTGCAAGTTGATGGAAAAATTAGGAAATGTTAGATTAGCCTTTTTCCTGAACAGCGGAGGCCATCTGTCTTCAGCACAGTGCGGCTTCCGCAAGTTCCACTCCACGTCGGATGCTCTGCTCCGACTGGAAATTTTCGTCTGCGAGGCTTTCCTTCGTAGGCAGCACTACGCCACGGTCTTTTTCGATCTGCAGAAGGCCTATGATACCGCATGGCGATACGGTTTTATGGAGACTCTTCATACGATGGGGGCGAGGGGACGCTTTACAATGTATATATCTGAATTTTTGCGAGATCGTCGATTCCGGGTACGGGTGGGGGAAGCCCTCTCCGGCGCAAAGGAGCAGGAAGATGGTGTCCCGCAGGGAAGTGTCCTCAGTGTTACACTCTTTGCCCTGAGCATCAACGGCATCACCTCGGTGCTGCCGGAAGATGTTCTCGCTACACTCTACGGTGACGACCTATCGATCTCTTTTGGCGCGGCCCAGATGCCAAATCTTGAGCGTCGACTCCAACAGGCATTGAACCGCGTCTCTCGCTATGCCGAATCGCACAGGTTTCGGTTTTCTTTGGCTAAGACTAAGGTGGTGCACTTCTGCCGCCATCCACGGCTTCAATCCGACCCAGATTTGTTTCTTAATGGGGTGCGCCTGGATGTGGTGGAATCACACCGTTTCTTCGGTCTTGTATTTGACAGACGCCTCACCTGGGAGTCTCATATTCACAGCCTTAGGGTCTCTTGTACGCGCGCCATGGACATTCTCCATTCCGTGACGTTCAGCGCTTGGGGCGCTGATAGGGCTACTGCCTTACTTTTTTATCGATCCTTTGTTCGCTCGAAGCTCGACTACGGATGCGAGTTTTATGGAACCGCAGCCGATCGTTTATTGCGGAAGGTGGACTCGATCCACCACACCGGCCTTCCCTTTGCGACCGGTGCATTCCCCACTTCCCCCATTGAGAGCCTGTTGGTCGATGCTGGGGAGATGCCACTCGCCCTGCACCGCGTACAGTGCATCACTTGCCTGTACACGCGAGCCCGTCGCCTACCTCAGTCGCCATCCACTCTCTCTGCATCCGCAGCTGGCCTCGACGGTGCCGATGCAGCCGAGAGACGCCAGGCATACCCTAAGCCCTTTGGGTTTAGGGCCAGAAAACTCCTTCGAGAGCTAGGTATAGTTCTCGGGCCGGTGGCGCCCCTGGTTCTGCCTAGCACGCCACCTTGAATGGTTCTACATTTAGCTCTTTGTCGCCACGCCTCTGCCCTCAAGGCTTCTAAAACGCCGGAAGTATTGCGTTCGACCTTTTTGGAACACACCTCGTGTCACGCTGGACCGTGCCAGTTTATACGGACGGCTCTAAGTCCGAAGAGGGGGTCGGCTTCCACGCCGTATCCCCTCTGTTTCAATTCAGCGGGGCTCTGCTAGGCACTGCGTCTGTCTTCACGGCCGAGCTGGTGGCAATACACCACTCGGTACGGGAGATCACGTGACGTGCCCGGTTCGGAGACCGGATTGTGATCTGTAGCGACTCACAAAGCGCCCTGAGTGCTCTCGGAGCATTGGAATCTCCGCATCCCCTGGTTCGCGATATCCGTGACGCCACGGTTTTGGCGAGCCGGGCAGATGTCGAGATTATCTTCTGCTGGGTTCCTGGAAATGTAGGAATTGCGGGGAATGAGCGCGCCGATGAGGGCGCCAAAGAGTCCGCGAGGACTCTTCAACCGGACCAGCGTTTCGCTCTTCCTCACACCGACTACATGGCAGGAATACGGGCAGCTCTTCAGACTGCTTGGCAACGAAGATGGGAGACGGTCGAAGGGAACTTAAAGTTGCGTGCCATTGCGCCGCGACTGTTCCCATGGACCTATCCCCCAATGCCGCGGCGGCTTCAGGTTGCTTTCTGTCGTCTCCGAATAGGACACACGTGTGACGCATCGCTATTTGATGGAGCGCTCGCCTGCGCCCTATTGCAACGATTGCGTCGTCCCCCAGACTGTTCGGCACATTCTTGTCGAATGTCCTAGTCTGGGTGATCTTCGCGCACGTTACCTGTCCCGGTACCGGGATGGGCGGGGTCGCTACCGCCTGTCCCTTTACTCGGGACGGATTCGTGCACATTGACTTATGGACTTGTTGACTTTTGGGGGGATGCCGGGCTTCTCCCCTTTATTTAAGGTTCTTTTTGTTGTTTTTCTGATGTTGTTGTTTTGTAGGTTGCACTCTCCTGCACCGGGGTGAGGTAGACCTCCCCCCGCTGCCGGAGATTGCTTCCTGGTTGTTAAGTTTTTCGAATTTATATCATTGTTACGTTTTCATATTTTTATTTTAAAGTAGCCTAGTTCTAGGCTGTCGTGTTTTTCGGCAACTTATGCCCAAGTGGGCAGTTGCCAGATGAGCTCTGTATGTTAAAACAATAAAAACATCTCTAACTGTATTAAAACTATCATTGTGTTCTTTGTTGAGAGAGCCGTAACGAGTATAACAGGACTTTTGCAATACTCGTTACCTATAGAAGGATAGGATCATGATAATGATGATTACAATCATCTTTATCATGATCCTATTGTTCTTTACCTATCTTGGAATAAATGCCATGGATCTTCAGTAAAGTCGCAGGTAAGTACGAGGTATATGTAGCTGTAAGGGACATTTTTCTCCTACTTCCTCACACTCGGTCTTTTAAATGCATGATAACTATTCCTGATAATTCTTGGATATAGTTGGATTGTGCTGGTTATCCATAGTCTATTATCCTTTTCGTGCTTGAGTGGACACTGGGGTATTTAGGTCCTTGGATATTCCGCGGCTCTGAGGATCTGTAAGCTCACCTCGCTACCTCACAATTTTATTTAATAAATATCCCTTCGCATCCTTTAAAATTAACCTTTTGAGTTTAGAAGTGAGATTACCACTATATGTTGATAATAATAGTAATAATAATAATAATAATAATACTGTTGTTGTCTGGCGTTCTTCAAGGCAAAGAGAAAATTGTGGGCTCCCTTTTTTTTCACCCAATGATTTTTAAATGTTGCCACTTAACTATCTTTTGTAGCTGGTGGTTTGGGAGTAAAAGATTCATTCCTTTTGCACAACGGTTTTGCGACCTGAAACTCTTTATTGTAATGCAAATATATACAACCAACACACAGTTAAAGGTAAATTTAGTTCAGTTGTTGAGTAATGAATTTAGTTTAAACGTGAATGATATCATACGTATTAAACAAAAGACGATGATGTCACTCTTAACTGCAAGTATCATTCACACTTAGCCGCCTTACACCTCGAAAACAACGGGACTCAGGATTATTTGCACATGAATCAATGCCAATGGAGTTGTGTCCTGTCCAAATGTAAATTTAGGAATGGTCAGTACTTTTAGGTCATTTTTGGTATTTTTAATAAGTTGGGGGAACTTTTTAATAGTTTGGGGCCACTCTTTGATACTTTGGGGGTACTTTTTGATACTTTAAGCCACTTCTTGATAATTTTGGAGCACATTTTCATACTTTTGCAGCACCTTTTATACTTTCGGGTACTTTTTGATCCTTTGGGCACTTTTTGATACTTTTGGTCACTTTTTTATACTTTTGGAGCACCTTTTGATACGTTTGGGCACATTTTGATACATTTGGGCACTTTTTGATACATTTGGGCACTTTTTGATACATTTGGGCACTTTTTGCTACATTTGGACACTTTTTGCTACATTTGGGCACTTTTTGTTACGTTTGGGCACTTTTTGTTACATTTGGGCACTTTTTGATACTTTTGGGCACTTTTTGGTACTTTTGGGCACTTTTTGGTACTTTGGGAACTTTTTGGTACTTTGGGAACTTTTTGCTACATTTGGGCACTTTTTGCTACATTTGGGCACTTTTTGCTACATTTGGGCACTTTTTGCTACATTTGGGAACTTTTTGCTACATTTGGGAACTTTTTGCTACATTTGGGAACTTTTTGCTACATTTGGGAACTTTTTGCTACATTTGGGAACTTTTTGATACTTTTGGGAACTTTTTGATACTTTTGGGAACTTTTTGATACTTTGGGGAACTTTTTGATACTTTTGGGAACTTTTTGACACTGTGGGGAACTTTTTGACACTTTGGGGATTTTTGATACATTTGGGCACTTGCTGATACATTTGGGCACTTGCTGATACATTTGGGCACTTGTTGATACATTTGGGCACTTGTTGATACATTTGGGCCCTTGTTGATATATTTGGGCACTTGTTGATACATTTGGGCACCTTTTAATACTTTTGGAGCACTTTTTGATACTTTTGAAGCACCTTTTATACCTTGGGGCACTTTTTGATACTTTTGGGCACTTTTTGATACATTTGGGCACTTTTTGATAATTTTAGAGCACCTTTTGATACATTTGGGCACTCTTTGATAAATATGGGCACTTTTAATACATTTGGGCACTTTTGATACATTCGGGCACTTTTGATGCATTTCGGCTCTTTTTTATACTTAAAAAAGGTTATGTACTAGATCAAAATTTCTTCTGATGTTATGTTTAACTGTAACTTACCATACCAAGTAGCGATGTGGTAGATCATAGGGACTTAAATTATCAATTTTAGTAGCACTTTCGTTGGATTTCCTCACTTAGGTACCGAATTCAATCGATGCTAGAGCGGATATAAAAACTTCGGCAAACGTATGGAGCTAGTCGCCTATTGATGGGACCCTTAGTCTGACGAGGGACGTTCCGGAGTGCATGAACAATATATAACCTTAAGTATTAATCTTAAGTCATAGAAGATAAGGTTACTTAGCCTCTGCCTCTCAAATATTGCCATACTACCTGCTCGCGGTCCCCCTTCCTTTAACTGAAGGTAGGTCCAACGACCGAGTACCGGGCGGCATAACCCGCCCCACCCTACTGCCTTGTGGGAGCCTTTGGAAGGGCCAAGGCTTCAGGAGTAAACCTGGAGATCAAATCTGTACGGTGCTCGGGGCATTAGGCGATAGTCCAAGGAGGGACTTTTTCTCGGCAGAGCACTGCAACTTAAACCTGTTCCAGTCGTCTTGGATCATTTCCTTGCCACTGGAGTCAGCAGGAGAAAGTGAAGATGGTGGACTGAAGAATGCACACCTACTTTCCACCCTAAACGTCATCGTGCAAGTTATCACTCCATGCCTTGCTCATTCATCTACACATTCTTGCAATACCCTATCCACAATGCTGCCATAGCCCGCCGTGCAAGACGACACCAAGAAATACAAGGACCCCATATCTGCGATGTCTGTGGAAGAGGCTGTGCCAACCTTAGCGGACTCCGCAGCCATCAACGATCTCACCAATGACGATAATCATCAACCAAACATCATCAAAATCATCCATGTATGGGGTAACGTCGTCATCGGCAACGATGGACAACATTAAGCAAGTAAGCAAGTCTGACGAGTAGCACAGGAAGATCCATCTACATACATCATCGCATATATAGCCAATCGCAAGACAACTATCTTCCTCCTTCCTCATCGCACACATAGTACATCACTCTTCCCTTCTGGAATCTGCCAAAACGTTTTCATATCCACACTCACCTGACGTGAAAATTGAAATAAATCATTTGAAAAATGGAACTAAAAATAATCGATTACTAAATTAAATGAAAATTATTCAATTCCCAAATTAAATTAAAATCATTCAACATAAAAAATAATAAACGAAATTATAATGAAGATTTTAAATTTTTAATTTTCATCACAATATTTAAATTAAAATTATTAAATAATAATCAATTCATTCGCATTATTTTACTTTATGGTGGAGATGCTCTCGTTGGTTTTGATTTCTAAGTATCACTACTCGCGAGGGGTGGGGGAAGAGTCATTCGAGGGGAGCACCTCGAAAGACGCGCAATTCTCCCAACTTCCCTCCATCCAGCCCAAGTGCTTAGGGGCAATCCTGTAGACAGTGGATATTGTGCGGGGCCTCAATTGCACCGTCATGTGTCGGGGGTCTCTGCGGGCATGAGCTATTACCGCCTCATCTCCCTCTAATAACACAAGTGGCCCATCAGGATTTTAGAATCTTTCTTAATATCTCTGGGCAAGATGTCAAAATTTTCGGATCATTCGCTTCGTTACCTAAAAGAATTAAAATTTTGCCAAACCAACCGATAGAAGTGAGAACGTTGACAGTTTTCATCCGGCTCGAGCAAATTTGTTTGGATTCTGGATTAGTAAAGGTTGGTTATATTTTGATTTATTAAGTTGACCACAAAGTCCCGACTCACTTAGTAAGCGAAAAGAAAACAACAACATTTTATTGAGCAACATCGACATTTACTCTTAAAAATAAAGTACATAATTCTCTACGATCTTCTTCCAGCTATCAGCCAGCATCCGAATCTGTCCCAGATACTAGTCAGATGGCTTTAAATAAAGAAAAAACAACTGTAAACACACTTTCGTTTCTCTAGTGAGTCAGGACTTTCTGGCCAACTATACATTTATAGGTTCACCAAAGATTTCTGACTGTGTTAAGATCGATCAGCCTTTTCGGCGGTGATTGGAGCTAATAATTAGTTTAGCAGCCTCCATTTGTTTTCATTTCTGTTAAAGATTTAAAATACTACAAAGTTTCAGTAGAGTTGTTTTGCTTCTATAAAGGCATATGGTAATTTCGCCTGGCGACCGGTGACTTCCGCACTACCCCCATAGAGAGCCTACTATTCGATGCTGGGGAGATGCCACTCATTCTACGCCGTTTACAGTGCATTATTCGCATGTAGGCGTGGGCCCGGGGCCTCCTTCAGTCGCCAACAGCTCTCCCTGCATCCGCAGCTGATCTCGACGGTTCCTATGCCGCCGAGAGACGCCAGTCATACACTAAGCCCTTTGGGTTTAGGGTCAGGAACCTCCTTCAAGAGCTAGGTATAGCTCTCGGGCCGGTGGCGCCCCTGGTTCTGCCCAGAACGCCACCCTGGAGGGTACAACATTTGGCTATTTGTCGCCACGCCTCTGCTCCCAAAGCTTATAAAGCGCTAGGAGTATTGCGTTCGACCTTTTGGAGTACACCTCGTGTCACGCTGGAACCGTGCCAGTGTATACAGATGGCTCCAAGTCCCGAGAGGGGGTCGGCTTCCACGCCATGTCCCATCTGTCTGAAGATAGATGCTGGATCTGTATTCACGGCCGAGCTGGTGGCAATACACCACTCGGTACGGGAGATTACTCTACGTGCCCAGTTCGGAGACTCAATTGTGATCTATATCTACTCACAAAGCAACCAGAGTGCTTTCGGGGTATTGGAATCTCCGCACTCCCTGGTTCGCGATATCCGTGACGCCACGGTTTTGACGAGCCGGGCGGATGTCGAGATTACCTTCTGGGCATGTAGGAATTGCGGGGAATGAACGCGCCGATGAGGGCGCCGAAGAGTCAGGGAGACTTAGGTGACCGAGCCAGCGTTTCGCTCTCCCTCACACCCACTACATGGCAGGAATACGGACAGCTCTTCGGACTGCTTGGCAAAGAAGATGGGAGACGGTCGAAGGGAACTTAAAGTTGCGTGCCATTGTGCCGCGACTGTTCCCATGCACCTACCCCCCAATGCCCTCAAGGTCTTCAGGTTGCTTTCTGTCGTCTACAAATTGGACACACTCGCGCGACGCACCGCCATTTGATGGATAGCTCGCCTGCGCCCTACTGTGAAGACTGCGTTGTCCCCCAGACTGTTCGGCACATTTTTGTTGAATGTCCCAGTCTGGGGGAGCTTCACGCATGTTACCTGTCCCGGTACCGGGATGGGCTGGGTCGCTATCGCCTGTCCTTTGTACTCGGGACGAGTTCGTGCTCATTGACTGATGGACTTACCGACTTTTGGGGGGAGGCCGGCCTTCTCCCCTTTATTTAACTAGGGCTTTTTGTTGCTTAGGGTTTCGTTTTCCCTTCTGGACTAAGTTGTTGTTGTTTGTTTCCTTGCTCGGTTCACGGGAGGGGGATCAACATTTGGTATTTTGCGGGGCGTTCTTAAGTGTTAACTATTCCAGGGAAGTTATTTCCCATTGGAACGCGTTTAACCCCTATGGGTTAAAAGTCCCCGAGGGACCTCCTTGTACGCGTGGTTAAAACGGTTTTACAACCTAGTAGATACGACGGTGCAAGGCTCCTTGGATCGGCGGATTAAAGTAGTTCCTAGCAGCCAACCAAGAACCAGGGTCGGTATCGAGAGTAACTGGATTACAGTATCGGTGCTCGAACGTGAAGCAGGAAACAATGTTTCGGGGGGGTCTGCGGGTATGGGCTGTTACCGCCTCATCTTCCTCTAATCTCTTGCTACACACAGGTGAACTATCAGAGGATAGAATCTGTCTTTAAAGCCATGGGTAATAATAACGATACTAAGCGTAAAATATTAATAATAAAAGTACCATAAAAATACGCCCACGGCTGAGCCGAGTGGAAACACCACTTCCGACTTTTAGCAAAGTTAAGTCACATTGGTTGTGGAGAGTCGGCAGATGAAGTGAATATTCGGGTTGTCATAGATACCTGTGGTTCGGATCCCACGCTGATCAGTAGATTCCCACTGTACAAATTGGAATAGGTTTTACTCTTAATCTTCTTCATAATTAAACCATGGTAATTTCGCCCAGTCATTATACTTTTAGTCGCGTGCAGCGATTCTTATAAGTTTCTATGTCGGTTCATAGGTCGTTCTGTCAGATGGGAACCATTTTACTTTTCATTGAGTTTTTGAAAGTTTTGAAAGTCGTAAGGTCAGATGATATGTTTGTTAATTAATAATACGTTTGTTAATTAAATCTTCTTTATCAAAATTATTGAAATAATTGAGAGCACGCGACTTGGGTCTGTTGACCTTTTGCCATTATCGACCGAGGATATAATCCAATCTGCTGCGTCTTTATCTCCAAAGTGAAGATTTGTAAAGGGTGTTGCTGCGTCATCTTGTTTACTTGCACAAGTGATGAGAATATCAAAGGCGATATTTCAGATATTTTTTTCTTGGGACACTTGAAAGAAATCGATGTGGGAATGAGATCGCTGTATAGTTAAATGCGACACCAGTTTCTTTTTCTTCCTCACTTATTTGAGAACTTCAAGATGAAATGTAATCATTGAATTTGAATTATTTTGACTAGGAGTTAAAATTTATGCGGGAAGTAAATGTTCCTGTGTTGATGGTATGAATGAGGACATAATTCGTATAAATTCTCTTTGTTCATCGGCAACAATAGACAGGAAAGGTCTTGTTTGGTGCAATAGTTGCTCTTTTGCACGTGTAAATAGGGTGTGTAATGACTGTTCTCGCGTGAGTGTGAAATCTGGCACACTAAAATAAAATATGAAGTATACAGGGTGTTCATGAAATGTATGTAAAAAAAATGGGTGATCGAAAATAACTTTTTTCTGTCATGGAAGAGTCTCTGGAAACGTCGCCTTACGGTGCTTCAGGAAACGAAATATATCATCACAAACACTATTTTCTAAAGGCATCAATCACCCTGTACGAGGACCTTCAAAAGGTTCGTAGAGAATGGAATAAAATTTAAACAATAGAGTCTAAATTTTATTTTCAACATAAGCTTCATTGTGGTAAAATCAGTTTTACAAGCAATGGTACCATCCATTTAAACTATTTCTATAAAAATGAGAATTAAAAAAAGTTAAAAACAGCTTTTAACATCCCTCAAAAAGTTCGGATCACCTAGCCCTATCCAAATGAAAGGAAGGGCCTTTTTCTTCTGTTGATGATGTTAAAAGAACTGTTTTTATCTTGGTTTATGATGTTAAAAGAGCTGTTTTTATCTAGTTTGATGATGTTATAAGAACTGTTTTTATCTAGGTTGATGTTAAAAGCTGTTTTTTTATCTTGTTGATGTTAAGAGATAATTTTATCTTGGCTGATGTTAAAAGAGGTTTTATCTTGGTTAATGAGCTGTTTTTACCATGGTTTAATTCTGTTTTATAGAAATGGTTTAAATGGATAGTATCATCGCTTGCAAAAGTGTTTTGACCTCAATGGAGCTGATGTTAAAATAAAATTTAGACTTTTTGTTTTAATTTCATTCCATTTTTCTCCTAATTTTTGAAGGCTTCTCGTAATATTATGGCCAAAAAAACATGTTGTTTAAAAGAAATGTTAAATCCAAATCAGTGTATGAAATATAAAAGTGTAATAATGAAACCGATTCATGTCGCCGCGCACTATCGTTAAGTATGTTAACGAGTTATGTTGCATTTTACGCTGAATTCCTTTCAGCGACACTTTAATATACTATTTTTATTAGATGGTGTTTGTGGTATATTTCGTTCTAAATAAACTAAAGGGGACATTTACTAATATATTCAATTTAGTGAATTTGTACGTTATTGCGGGTTGTCGACCATTCTTCTCAAAACATTTTGAAGCGGTTTCGTTTCAAAACATGGTGCCAAATTTCCATTAATCTTTCCTTTTTATAGCTTAATTAACTTTGTATATTTTCATTTTTAATCATCGATATTACCCAAATATTTGCATTAACATTTGTTTTGTTTTTATTTTCATCCCTATAATTAATTTTCCAACCTAACTTATGAAAAATATTATTACTTGGCAACGAAGCAAAGCTATGAAGAAAATGGCAACACAGTACAGCAAAGCCTCGCGGTAGTTAATCTAAAACTATTTGAATATTTATAGAACATAAATAATCATAGCGTAGTTAACTTCGTCCGAAACATTTTGAAAATGTAACATAGCTAATTTGTATATGGTGCTGCTGATGGAAACACGAAATTGCTGTCAGGTTGTACTAAGAGTGATTCGCGAATAGTTGTTTTCCGAAACATCAAACGTTCACCTCTCTGCATCGGTGACTGCGAGGAAAAGGAAGGTACCCTGTAAACGTGCAGGACAATTGACCCTGAACGTGCACGATCTCTAGAAATGAAAGAAGAATTGTTACAGATGCTTACGAAGATTCGGAACACGAGTACGTGAGCTGTTGAAAGTTAGCCCCGTAAGGGGCGCGGCGATTTGCCATCCTGGCCGCCGTGCTGACGGGATCCAGCGCTCCGTCCGGCCCCAGCTTAGCCTCTCTTCCTTCCTTCAGATAGCCCGATTTCTCCCCTACCTCGTCGCTTTTCATACAACCTCTCCCACAACTTTCTCTGGTCAGCCTCTAATTTCACAGGGTAGAATGCTGACCTTCTTCTCAAGCCAACCACCCCGGATCGGGGCTGAGGGGGGGGGGGACATTGTTCCCTAACCCCTCAGCTCCGGTTCGGGATGGGTTTTTTTTAACAACCTGCTTCATCCCCACCCACATCTTCCTCACATCCCTTTTCCTCTCCTCTTCACAACCTATATTTTTTACGCCGTGTCCAAGGTGGAGCCGCCATGCCGAAGGACTGCCAGGCCACCAGGCGGGAGGGGTGGTCCCGAATGGCGGCGCCTGGCTCTGCCGGGCTTGTAAGCACCTCTCGCAGTGCGGGCAACTGCGAGAGGTGATGAGCTATTGCGTCCCGTAATCAAAAGAGGGTCACCATGCCCATGTATGAAAAAAAACAAAAACCCCAACCCCCAACTTCCCCAAAAACATCTACGGAGCCGCCCTCGGGCAGCTCCACCGAGAAAATGGAGGTCCCCCCCCCTTGTGCTTGCGCAAGGGACCCTCCATAATTCTTTAACCGGAGAGGAGGCTTACTCCTCTCCTACGCCTACGGGTGTAGGGGACTCCCCCTCACCCCCTTCTCTGGAGGTGCTTTCGGGCACCTCCCTATCTCCAGCGGCAGTCCCTCCTTTGCTTTCTAAGGGGACTGCCAAGAAAGCCAGCAGGCAGCCCATTGCCGACCGCCCCTCGTGCAAGCGGCTCGGTAGGGCAAACCCCCTTAGGGGGGAGAGGGAAGCCAGGCCCCTTCGGTCGCTTCCCTCAAAAGACCTGCTGGCAAGAATTTTGAACCTTGCTGGGGTCAAGGCCTGTGCCTCCCCACACCACCTGACTAGTGACAATACTGCCAAGGGGACCTGCGATGTTCTGGGAGGGGATGGCCAACTGGAGGCCCCTCCTGTGATAGACATGGTCCTTGAGGAGACCCAGCCCCAGACGGTAGGGCCTTCCATGGGGGGGAATTCGGGCTCGGCGCCAAGCACCGAACCCGAATCCGCCCCTATGCAAGGTCCTCCTCAAATGGCTGAGGGCTCCGAGGCAGTAGAAGGAGGGGAGGGATCTCCTCCGACAGGTGCCCCTACGACAACCAGGACCTTCTCCATTTCGGAGAGGGACCTGGCTGAGGCTGGTCCATCTGGCCTGGGGACTTCTGCCGGCGGAGGTGAAAAGCGGGTTCATTCCCCGCCCTCCTCTCCTAAAAAGAAAAAGACTAAAAAGACTCAAAAGACGAAGAAGACTCGGGGCTCCTCTCCATCCGCGGGGGCTGCGGGGACGGATAGGTCTGCTGCCACTTTGGTAGGCGACCAAGCCAAGATCGGCACATCCGGCCCCTCTACCCCCTCGTGTGCGGAGCCCCTGACTACGACTAAGACCAAGAATGCACAGGGCGGAGCCTCGATGACATCGGGGCCCCTGATTCAGAGGTTACCTGGCGTTTTCGAGCCCGCTGGCTTCAAACGCTTCCTCGTTATTCGCTCCACTGATGGCACCATGTTGTCCAAGGGCAACATGATCCATCAGAGGAGAGGATTAGCTAGTGCAATTGGTAGAGAGCCGAAGGTAACCCGTTTCTCGGACGGGAGCCTTCTGGCGAATGCGGCGAATCCCGCCGAGGCGGCCAAGATAAGTGCTCTTCGGACACTTCATGGCACCCCGGTGAGTGTGACGCCGCACTCTACCATGAACTTTGTGAAAGGAGTAGTTTATGCGAGGGAACTCGTTGACTACTCCATTGAGGACATCACCCTAGAGCTGGCCGACCATGGGGCGGTCAAGGTCGAACGTGTGATGAGAAAACAGGGAGGGGCCTCGAGACCCACCCCTACACTCTTCGTCACGTTCGACTGTGACAAGCTCCCTGAGTCGGTGCGTGCCGGTTGGTACCGCTACCGCGTGAAGGCATTCGTGCCACTGCCGCGGCGGTGCTATTACTGCCACCGCTTCGGCCATACGAATCGATCATGTAGACGTGCAAAATCGGGGTCACCCGAAGTCTGTGTAAATTGCTCCAAGGTCGCACACGATAAGTCCAAATCGTGTGTGGCCAAGTGTGTCAATTGCGGAGAGCCGCACCCTGCTTCTTCGAAGCAATGTGGTGCATATCTCCTTGAGAAAGAAATCCTGGCCGTTCAGGCCCAGGATCGACTCTCATTCCGCGAGGCAAAGGACTTGGTCCTGGCGCGCCCGGCTTTGCCTATGAAGTCTTATGCCTCAATAGTTAGAAAGGCACCCTCTGCTCCTGGCCCATCCAGGCCAACGAGCACGGTTGTTTCCGCGCCCATTCGGAGCCCTTCTGTGGGCTCTACCCAACCTGGGCGCTCCCCTGGTAAAGCTGGCGGCAAAAAGGGTTCATACCCTGCCCCGGCTAAAACCAGGGCTCCCCCCTCTTCCCCCAGCGTGACCGTTTCGCGTAAAGCGAAACGGCCACGCGCCTCCACCGAGTCGTTAGACTCACAGGAGGCAACACCCCTGAAGATGGTCGCTAGGCCATCTTCCGGGGTTCCTAAAGCTGTTCCCCGAAAGGAGGACAGCAACAAAGGAGCTTCGGCCCCTTTGCCCACGCCCCGAGGTGGAGCGAGTGGCTCGGAGACGGTGGTTCCTCGAAAAGAGGGCCCCCCGCCTCCGAAGCCGCAACGCCCGCCTAAAGTTTCGAGGCGAAGGGAGGAAAAGACTCGCATGGCGAGCCCAACCTCCCCCAATAAGTCCTCGAAGGCGACAGCGCCTTCAGCGCTTTGTCCGGCCAACAGCGCCCGGGGTTCTGCCCCCGGGAAGCGTACGGCCATTCCCGTGAGGGTCTTCAATTCGAGGAGGGCCCCCGCGTCTCCTCCGAGCTAGGCCTGGAGGGCATATTCCTTCAATGGAATTGCCGTGGACTCCGGGCCAACTGGGAGGAGCTGCGGAGGCTCGCCTCATCCCGTTCCCCGTTAGCTATTTTTTTGCAGGAGACCATGCTAGGCGCGTGCCCCCTGCCTGCCCTCCCGGGGTATAAGGGTCTTGCGACCCAACCACCGCGGGACGGCCGGGCTGGGGGATGCGCGGTTTACACCCGGCATGATGTTTCCGTTCTTCCTTTCTCTTTAGATACCTCCTTTCAGGCAGTGGCTGTGCAGCTGCACCTGGATAGGAGGTATACTATCATTTCTGCGTACATTCCACCGTCAGCTGACTTCGACGCGGGGGACTTTCGCCGCGTCGTGGCACGGTTGCCGAGGCCCTATCTCTTGCTTGGAGATCTGAACGGCAGGCATCCTCTCTGGGGAGATTACACCATAAATCCCAGGGGACAAGTCCTTGCCGATCTGATCGAAGAGCTTGAGATGGGTGTCCTAAACGTGGATGAGTTTACGCATCACTGTCCGAGAACCGCTTCATTTTCTTGCCTTGACCTATCTTTGTGCTCTTCGGATGCACAGCCTGATTTTGATTGGGGGGTGGTCGATGACCTCCATGGTAGTGATCACTTTCCCATTCAAATATCATTTTCAGGGCAACTGCCGCCTGAGAGACCACCTCGGTGGTGCTTGGCGCGGGCGCGGTGGCCTGCATTTCAGGAAATGACTGAATTCTCTATCTCAGTCAAGGAGTTTAGGTCGGTAGATGAGGCCGTTGAGTTCTTCTCCGGCAACCTCATCGCCGTGGGCCTGACTACTATTCCTAGGACGTCTGGCCGTTTTGCACGCCGACCACTCCCATGGTGGTCGGCCGAGTGTGAGACGGCCCTCAAACAGAAGCGTTATGCCTACATGCGCTATAAGCGCCGCCCGAACGATTTCACCGTCGCTGAATTTCGTCGGGCTAGGGCTAGGTTCCGGTATATTTCGAAGCACGCCCGCCGCTCTTCTTGGCGGGCATACGTGTCTTCACTTAACGGGAAGACCCCTTTAGCTGAGGTGTGGAAGCGAGTCAAAAGGATTCGGGGCAAGTTCTCGCAGGACCCCCCTCCCGTTCTCCAGGAGAATGGGACCGCAATCTCGGACCCCGCGTCCGTGGCGGAATCCTTAGCGACCGCTTTTTCCGCATTCTCTAGCCGTGATGCTGCTCCGCCAGCATTCAATGCACGTCGTGATGTCGCGGAAGGCCGCCGGCTGGACTTTACCTCCAGAGGCGGAGAACCCTTCAACGACAAGTTTACTGTGAGTGAGTTGCGTTCCGCTCTCGCTTCGTGCGCGGACACCGCCCATGGTCCGGACGATGTCCCGTACGCCATGCTTCGACACCTGGGTGAGCGAGGCATGGCCTTTCTATTAGATTTGTTCAACAGGATCTGGGTGGAAGGTCTCCTCCCAGACTCCTGGCGAATCGCTACTGTGCTCGCCTTTCGCAAGCCGGGGAGAGATCACTCTACTCCGACCGGTTTCCGCCCAATCTCTCTAACCTCTTGCGTGTGCAAGTTGATGGAGAAATTGGTAAATGTTAGATTAGCCTATTTCCTGGACAGCGGAGGCCATCTGTCTTCTGCACAGTGCGGCTTCCGTAAGTTCCACTCCACGTCGGATGCTCTGCTCCGACTGGAAAATGCCGTCTGCGAGGCTTTCCTTCGTAGACAGCACTACGCCACGGTGTTTTTTGATCTGGAGAAAGCCTATGATACCGCATGGCGATACGGTATCATGGAGACTCTCCACACGATGGGGGCGAGGGGACGCCTCCCAATGTTTATATCTGAATTTTTGCGAGATCGTCGATTCCGCGTACGGGTGGGGGGAGCCCTCTCCGGCCCAAAGGAGCAGGAAGAGGGTGTCCCGCAGGGAAGTGTCCTCAGTGTCACACTCTTTGCCCTGAGCATCAACGGCATCACCTCGGTGCTGCCGGAAGATGTTCTCGCTACGCTCTACGTGGACGACCTTTCGATCTCTTTTGGCGCGGCCCAGATGCCAACTCTGGAGCGCCGACTCCAACAGGCATTGAACCGCGTCTCTCGCTATGCCGAAGCGCACAGGTTTCGGTTTTCTTTGGCCAAGACTAAGGTGGTGCACTTCTGCCGCCATCCACGGCTTCACCCCGACCCAGATTTGTTTCTTAATGGGGTGCGCCTGGATGTGGTTGAGTCGCACCGTTTCCTTGGTCTTGTATTCGACCGACGCCTCACCTGGGAGGCTCACATTCGCAGCCTTAGGGTCTCTTGTACCCGCGCCATGGACATTCTCCGTTCCGTGACGTTCAGCGCTTGGGGCGCTGATAGGGCTACCGCCTTACTTTTTTATCGATCCTTTGTTCGCTCGAAGCTCGACTACGGATGCGAGTTTTATGCATCCGCAGCCGAGCGTTTATTGCGGAAGGTGGATTCGATCCACCACACCGGCCTTCGCCTTGCGACCGGTGCCTTCCGCACTTCCCCCATTGAGAGCCTGTTGGTCGATGCTGGGGAGATGCCACTCGCTCTGCGCCGCGTGCAGTGCATCACTCGCCTGTAAGCGCGAGCCCGGCGCCTCCCCCAGTCGCCAACAGCTCTCACTGCATCCGCAGCTGATCTCGATGGTGCCTATGCCGCCGAGAGACGCCAGTCATACCCTAAGCCCTTTGGGTTTAGGGCCAGGAAACTCCTTCGAGAGGTAGATATAGCTCTCGGGCCGGTGGCGCCCCTGGTTCTGCCCAGGACGCCACCCTGGAGGGTACCACATTTGGCTATTTGTCGCCACGCCTCTGCTCCCAAAGCTTGTACTGCGCCGGGAGTATTGCGTTCGATCTTTTTGGAGCACACATCGTGTCACGCTGGTACCGTGCCAGTGTATACGGATGGCTCCAAGTCCCAAGAGGGGGTCGGCTTCCACGCCGTATCCCCTCTGTTTGAAGTCAGCAGGGCTCTACCAGGCGCTGCGTCTGTCTTCACGGCCGAGCTGGTGGCAATACACCACTCGGTACGGGAGATTACGCGACGTGCCCGGTTCGGAGACCGGATTGTGATTTATAGCGACTCACAAAGCGCCCTGAGTGCTCTCGGGGCATTGGAATCTCCGCATCCCCTGGTTCGCGCAATCCGTGACGCCACGGTTTTGGCGATCCGGGCAGATGTCGAGATTATCTTCTGCTGGGTTCCTGGACATGTAGGAATTGCGGGGAATGAGCGCGCCGATGAGGGCGCCAAAGAGTCCGCGAGGACTCTGCGACCGGACCAGCGTTTCGCTCTTCCTCACACCGACTACATGGCAGGAATACGGGCAGCTCTTCGGACTGATTGGCAAAGAAGATGGGAGACGGTCGAGGGGAACTTAAAGTTGCGTGCCATTGCGCCGCGACTGTTCCCATGGACCTATCCCCCAATGCCGCGGCGGCTTCAGGTTGCTTTCTGTCGTCTTCGAATCGGACACACTCGTGTGACGCATCGTTACTTGGTGGAGCGCTCGCATGTGCCCTATTGCAACGACTGCGTCGTCCCCCAGACTGTTCGGCATATTCTTGTCGAATGTCCCAGTCTGGGTGATCTTCGCGCACGATACCTGTCTCGGTACCGGGATGGGCGGGGTCGCTACCGCCTGTCCCTTGTACTCGGGACGAGTGCGTGCACCATGACTGGTGGACTTATTGACTTTTTGGGGGAGGCCGGCTTTCTCCCCTTTATTTAAGGTTCCTTTTTTTGTTATTGTTTTGTTTTAGGTTGCACTCTCCTGCACCGGGGTGAGGGGGACCTCCCCCCGCTGCCGGAGATTGCTTCGATTGTTAAGTTTTTCCAATTTATATTGATTGTTAAGTTTTCATATTTTAACTTTAAAGTAGCCTAATTCTAGGCTGTCGTGTTTTTCGGCGACTTATGCCCAAGTGGGTAGTTGCCAGATGGGCTCTATAAAAAAAAAAAAAAAAAAAAAAAAAAAAAAATGTTGAAAGTTAGCTCAGTCTATGCCATGTCCCGGTGTGGAAAGTGTTACGTGACAAACAGCTTTATCCATAGCATGGGCAGTGTCCAAGCGTTGCACCTCGAAATTAACTTTTCGGCGTGTAATTCTTGTATCAATCAACGCTGCAACCTGATTTCCCTCCTTTGCTGATGACCCCTCGTTTAGCCTTGGTTAAATATGTATAACGCTCACGTTTTGGGATGGGTAAACTCGTACGCCACTTGAAGGCAATAATGGCATCAAGAAAAGTTGTCGCGTTAATGTTTAAAAAGCCCATCTAGTAACTGCCTACTAGGAAAAAAGTCACCGTAATCACCTCATAGTTTAATTTTGGGCTAGATTAAAAAAAAAATATGCCAAAATCAAATAAAAAAATACAAAACCAAATACAAAAATCGAGCAAATAAAAAAAACTCAAAAAGGAAGCACGCTGTGGCGTCGGGTGGAGGCCCGGCGCAAAAACATGCGACCTACAACTAAGAGAGTCAAATGAAATGGAAGAGGCCCGCCTCCTCAAAAGTCAGATAGTCCAAAAGTGTCTGCACACAAGCGGTAGCAACCCCGCTCGTCCCGATACTAGGACAGGTAATTTTAAAGAAGATCCCCCAGACTGGGACATTCAATAATAATATACGGAACACTGAGGGACAACGCAATCGACGCAATAAAGTGGATGCGAGTACTCCATTAAATGGTGGCGCGTCCCGTGTGAGTGTCCAATTCGAAGGCGGCAGAAAGCGACCTGAAGCCGTCGCTGCCTTGTGAGGTTTAATGTTTGTGAGGGTATCATCCATGATGAGATGATTGGGCTCTACATCCTGCCACGGCGACTCAACGGGCCCATATATCGGATATTTCTTGAAAATAAGTTGTCCGAACAGATAAAAATGTTCCTTTAACCACCCGCAGAAGAATGAGGCTTCAACATGATGGATCCTTAGTCATTAACGGAGTAGGACAAATGGAGAGAGTAGTAAGTCGAGGGTGGTAACGGAAGGAAGGAATCGGGTAGCTAGTGAGGCAGATGGAAGTAGGGAAGTGGGGATAGTAGGCCTAGGTAGAGAGAGTAGTTATGTGCCTATTGTAGTAATAGATTCAGTGTCTTGGGATGAAGTGGGTTATAGGTGTATGTGAAGCAAATGAAGTGCCTGACGTGCTTGTGGTGGGGATTCACAGGCTTGGTATATAGAAAGGAATGTTTGTGAACGTGAGCGCAAGATGGGGGTTTGTTTGCCATGTGAACGTGTAGCGGATGTAAGCGAGAGAATTAAAAAGTTAGTGAATAGAGCTGAAAGCAGCACCTTTGAAACAGTCGGCCAGCTTATGCTTCTTCTCTTGGAGAAAAATTTCTATTTCAGTTTTAAGTTCAATAACCAGTCCAAAGATGCGGCCTCGAGACGGCCAACAGACATCAGAGTGGGAAAATATGTCCTGGTGATATGATCCCATCTCTTCACACATTTTACGAAAACTGCGCGAGTTCAAAGCTCTGACCTTTACTAAATTCACAATTTTGGATAACATCATTCAGCACAACGGAGTTCTGGCTGGAGACGTTGAAGGGCCAAGTTTTCCCGATGCAAAAAACAGTGAATTATTATGGCATCAGGATTTTCTCCTTTAACTTGAGTGACAAAACCTACTCGACTGCCCATCATTGATGGCGATCCATCAGTATACACAGTCAAACAGTTCAACCAGTATGTTTTGTTTTGGGGAAAAGATTATTCCCTATAACAAGACATCTTTTCATGTGGTCGTTGTTGACAGGGCATTACAGAACATAAAGATTAGTCTATCCAGTCCAGCTGAAAATACCTCTCAGCACCATTGTCTCTTTAATTCTGAGGTGGAAAAAGGTGGGAACCATTGACAACTTTCAATGTTCCGGTGCTACTCGGAAGATTTCCCAAAAGGCCTGTCGTGTAATACTCAGGAATGTTAGACCTGCACCTATGACGACCCGTAAGAGTATCCAGTGGTTGGTGTAAAGCTTTGTGTATCCAGTGGTTGGTGGAAAGCTTCCAATCCCCACAAAACACTTCAACTTTATCATACCAGCTTACTTTCGATAAAACAAATATTCACGGTTACGGCTTATCATTTTCACATTCATATGACAAATATTCCATTATTGATCATTTAGTTTCTCTAACAAAAAAAAGTAGTATGTTAATATTAGCATAAATAGACAGTTTCTATAGAGTTGTTTTTGGTGCATTAACTAATGTTTTCTTTTACAAATCAATTAGACATTTCTGAAAGGTTGAGAAAAAATGCAATTAAGACCCGACAAAACAGAAACATTATTATAGCTATATCTGACAAAAACAACAATAGTAATTTTAGGTATAGAGTAGTAATCGCGAAAAATCGAAGATTTCCTCAATAATACGAGACGTAAAAACTTAAATGTGACCACATCCAAAATAAGAACAATTCCTTCAACAATTCAGTAAGGAATATTCTCAAAGGGAAGACCGACGTAATCAGTAAATTGAGGACGAGTAATCCCTATTTGCCCTATTTTTTACGGTCTTCCTCAGATATACAAAGACGGACTCTCTTTAAGACTAATAATGTCAGCGGTTGTGTCCCAATACATATATGCGTCAGAGAAAAATAATTATTACAAAAGACGTATAATTAAGTCAATATTGATTAAACAAATTCCAAATTACAATGTGTCTGAGGGTTCATTTAAAATTGTTTCCCCTTTGATCCCCCTTTCCTTCAATCCCCTCCTATATATAAATCATTTATATATATATATATATATATATATATATATATAAATAGATATAGATATAGATATATAGATATATAGATATATAGATATATAGATATATATATATATATATATATATATATATATATATATATA
>OZ018323.1:148426433-148513933 GCA_963969495.1 Ceratothoa steindachneri
TAAGCCATTTCATCAATTCGTCGACTTACTGTTTTATTACTAAGGGGTAATATTTTCAGGACATTTGTTGGATCCTGAGGCAATATTTTTAAGATTAGCTCTTGAAAGCATGGTATTAGTAACTTTTTATCAATATTGTGCGCATTGCCACTATTAGAAATAAGTTCTGAAATACGATAACTAGCAATGAACTCATCTTTGTTCTTGTCATTGGACCTTTGAAATATAGAAGTTATTGTTTTAAGTTTATTTTAATTGTTTGGCCATATCGAGATGGCCTCATCGCTTCATTTTAAAATATTTATGCATAACAAAGACTGAGATTAAATTATTTATAATCTATTCGATAAAACCAAGTATTCTTGTAAATACAAACGGGAAAATAAAGGGGTTAACTTTTCACACAATTAGGCAAGCTAATTAAACAAAGAGCATTTCTTATACGACAAGAAAAATTGAGTGAACATGAAATAACGCTAGCTAAATATGAGCAAGGATACAAAAATTTCCAAAGGTCACAAGAATAAACAATTACCACTCCTGAGGGCGAAAGAACTTCATTTACGAGGGTCATATGCTATGAAGAATTAATATAGATACGAGCCTGGTCACTTGGAAGCAATGTTGTATTGGATGACAAAAGTACATACCGCCCAGCTAGTATAGAAATCTCCCACAGGTAGGCGCTACCGCCCAAGTTGGTAAGCCCTGGAGTAAACTCTTATTTCCCAGCCATACTTTACCTGATATTTTTGAATTTTGAAAATACATTTATTTTTGGCAGATATATTGCAGTTTTTTATTTAATGCAGAACGTCGAATTTAGCCCAAACACCCTGTATATAAATGTGTATATATATATATATATATATATATATATATATATATATATATATATATATATATATATAATTTGTGGCAAATATGACTATACAGACGGGCAAACGTTTATACTAATATATCTTTATTCTTTCATTCCTTTTTTATGATTTACTCGATAGGAATAATTATTCTTAAGTTTAAACTATTGTAGATTTATTAAAAAGTCAGCAGCATTTGAGAAAAAATAAAAACTTCATTTCTTCGCTAAATCCTAATCGCGCGCTGGTTCTCTTCATGCTGGAGGTTTGTTTCAGTTCCTCGAGTTTTTCTATTCAATCGAAATGGTAAAATTATAACATGTGTTAAATGAATGATGTATAATTATAACACTGGGTTATAAACAATAATTCCCAGACTAATCTTAGGACCTTGGCAATTCTATCATTCAGAGGAGAATGTAAAACAACATAAGGTTTTCAAATTTCGTTAGAATCGGCTAAATAGTTATGATGTTATTGCTAAAACAACATAATTCGATGGTTAACTTGAGGACTTTGGCAATTATATCATTCGAAAGAGAATGTAAAACAACATAAGGGTTTCAAATTTCGTTAGAATCAGCTGAAACAAAGCACGCAGACCAACTCCCATCGGAAGAGGGGGCGAGGATCCTCAAGAACACCGGACTTGAAGCAAAGACCCCTCCACAAGTGGCAGCCAACCGAGGCGTGATCTGCCGCAAAGTAGAAAGCTGGGTGGGTGAACGCACGCCTGAGAAGCTCAAGGAGGAGATCACCAAGAGCAATCCCTGGGTAAAAGATCGTGAAATAATCAAATTTCGCGAACACACCCACGTATTTAAGATTACTTTTGCTACCCCGGACATCACCACTAAATCGACAAAAAACGAAATACTGGTATTTAATATGAAAATACCAGGTGAAAACATCCAGTAAGAAAAGTTTAATAGCATTCAGATATGTTTTGCATGCTATAAACTGGAAGATCATACCACATCAACCTGCCCAGATAAAGAAAAATTGTGGTGCAATGAATGCGCTACAGAGGGTCACGGTTTCGACAAGTGCGAAAGCACTAAAAAGAAGTGCCTCAATTGCAAAGGAGAGCACCAAACCATGGCCTTAAACTGCCGTAATAGAAGAGATATCATAAAGAGGAAAGAAGAAGAACAGAGGAAGGCCAAAGAAATCACTTACTCCAATGCCGCCGCGGAAAGATGTGAGCTTTTGAAAACGTCTGAAACACCACTAAACCTCCCGAGTGACCTAAGCGCTGAGATACTAATCTGTATCACACACGCTAACGTCGCTAATGCAGTCAAGCCAGGCTGCTACAACCAGGTTTTGAATGCCTTACTGAAGGAGAACGGACTACCTTCAGTGAAAATGCCCGACAACCCAGAGTGCTCGAGGATTTTCAAAGAGACAATGGCCAGGAGCAACAACCCGGTGAAATCTGGCCTCGAGAAGGCAATCCAAAAAACCCCTTCATCGGAGGAATCTGAGGATAAGGAAGAGAAAGAAGAAAAGAAGAATCGGCCTTTTCGGACAGTGACGAGGGCCCACGCACTCGCACTCGTGCCACGAAGAGCAAATCAAAAACCCTAAGCCCTCCACCTAAGAACGAAAGGGCGAGGCACAGTAAAACCGCCCCGCCGGCCCCCAAAGAAGAATAAGAAGAAACATAGGTAAAAACAATTCCTCAGGTTACGGAACGCACTGAAGATACTGGAAATAAATACCAACGGCTAGACGATTAAAACGACTCGTTACGGAAATGTATTCAGAGAGATTGATGCAGACATCATCTTATGAAAATCTGGAACTACGATGTGTTGATCACGAATTATTTACGGTTCGATGGTGCCACTATTGCAATAAAGAAAGAGATTAAATACAAGCAAATAAGAAATCTAGAAAAATCCTACCTCACGATTGAGGTCGAACTCGACATAGGAAAGTTGGTCATTGCTACCGGATATCAACCGCCAAGGAGAGACGTGTTACCAATTCATACTCTCACTGGCCTATTTGGCCAGTGAAATTATTGTACGAGATCAACATCAGGAATGCATCAGTTGACTCAATACAACTAAGTAAAGAAATCAAAGAAGAACCCAACCAGTTAATCCTTGAACAACAATGGAGAAGATGGGATGATGCAATCGATAGCCTCGATCACGAAGCAACTCCCAAAGAGCTTTGAAATGGGATCAGACGTCTTAAAGGATCAACCTAGAAGAGGAAGAAGATTGAACTACTAAAAGAAGACCGCAACATCGAAACGGAAGAAGAAAGAATTGAAGAGCTATTCCGAAGTTATTGGGGGAAATTTTCAGTATAACCATGATAAAAACGAAGACTGAACTAGAGTTCGAAAGCAACATCAACGAGCTTAACGACCAAATACTCGAGATTACCAAAGTAGAAGTACTCAGCACGCTCCGCTTATTCCGACAAAAAGCTCCAGGACAATCGGGGCTTACAAAGTTAAACTTTGAAAAGGCACCAGCCAATGTCTCTGAAGGGATAAGAAGGATATTCAACGTCTGTCTGAACACATGATACTTTTCAGATGCTTATAAAACGGCCAAGATGATTTTCTTGCCTAATCACGGAAAGTACCCAATGTTGAAGGAGATCTACCAGTCAATTTCACTTCTGACGGGACTCAGCACCCCGTCCAGCCCCAACTTAGCCCCTTCTCCTTCACTCTGACACTCTACCTTCTCACTTTCCCTAAAATCTCTCCCACAACTTTCTCTAGCCGCCCTCTAATTTCACAGGGTAGATGCCGACCAGCTTTCTCTCACTCAACCATCCCAAATCGGGGCTGAGGGTGGAGGGGACGTTGTCCCCTCACCCTTGAGATCCGGTTTGGGATGGTGAGTTTTAACTACCTGCTTCTTCCCCAACCTGCATCCTGCTCGAATCCCTTTTCTTCATTTCTGTAGCCTATTACTTTTACGCCTAGCCCAAGGTGGAGTTGCCATGCTGATGGGCTGCCTGGCCACTGGTCGGGAGGTGTGGCCTCGAATAGTGGCAGCCGGCTTAGTTGGCCTCTTATTCACCACTTGCAGAGCGGGCTACTGCAGGGGGTGATTAGCGTTTGCATCCCGCAATCACAACAGGGTCTCCATGCCCACCAATGAAAATCTTAAGAAACCTAAATCTCATTTTCTGACTGATCTGTCTGTCACAGGGACTGAGTCTCTGACTAACCTGGACCATCTTAAGGAATTTGATTAGAATGCTCCTTTAGCTCCTGCTATTACTAATATCGGAGCTACAGCAGACAATCCAGATGAGTTGTTTTCTCCTCTCTCATCTGGTCTTGCTGCTGACAAACCTAAAAGGTTCACACTACACACTTCTATGCAGAATATCGCAGCAGAAACTACTGAATTAAGCACTGAAACTAAGTGCACTCCCAAGGTTTCCACAGACGAGAACAATACAGACAACCATGCTGAAACTATAAATAAAAATGACAATGAAGCCTTTAGGGAGGTTCCCAAACGACAATCTAATGCTGAGGCACTGGCTCCGCCCACTACGAACGACTCAAGACACTAGAGACTCAAATGTGGTAACACTGGAACCTTACGTACCACGTTTCACGTATAGTCCAGGTAGGTCCACAGCTGAGAATCCCTGGATTCCAGTAGTGAGGCGTAGAAAGGGACGCCAGAGACAGCATCAACTGCAAGCTACTTTTGCCTTTAGTTGTGCAGTCCCAGCTCCAACTCCATACTTTGAGAAATATTTTCTCATCCAGTTTCCTAAAATAGAGTTAGCTACAGATGCAAATAACATTAAACTGGATCAAGAGGTCCAGTCTAAAGTTGGCTAGACATTAAAAATTGTCAAGGCTACAGAAAGTTCTCTACTGGTGGAGGCCACCAAGATCAGATCATTAAAGTCTCTAGCAGGAAAGCAAATCAATGTTACTGCACACTGCCACTACAACACTTTTAAGGTAGTAATTCGCACCCCTACACTAAGGCAGTCATCAAAGGATGAAATACTTGAACATCTGAAGGACAAAGGTGTCACACATGACCGTAGAGTACAACTAAAACGAGATGGACAATTAGTACCAAACGACACTTACGAGTATATCCTCACTTTTAACCTCTACTCCTGTCCGCTAGTGCTTCGTATATCACTCGCTGGGTATTGGTTGAGGGGTGGATCAGTACCACTACCGCCCGCAGTAGTGCTAAAAATGTCAGCGCTTTGGCTATGTAGCAAAAAATTGCCGTAGAGAGGTAGACACATGTGCCCGATGTAGTGGTGGAGGTCATCGCAAGGATGCATGCACAAGTAAGGCGTCTTGCTTCCATTGTAAGGGACCTCACTACAGTAATGATAGACAATGTCCAAAATACAAATGTGAGAAAGATGTCTTGGATCTACAGATGAGAGAGCAAATTCTTCGTTTTGTAGCTCTCCAAAGAATCTTAGACCAACACCCTATCTATGAGCCTTTATACTCTGCTCTTGCCCAAGAGGGCAATGTCGCAATTAACAGTACAGTTGCCTCAGCAAAGACCACGCCTAATCTTTCCACAACGTCAACCACTGCACACACTCCATCCACATCCACGCCACAGAGATGGCATCAGCACTCTGATGCTATCATGGATGTGGATGTGGAGCGTGAAACAGGACCTACTCCTCTTGTGAAAACAAGGGGATCTCCTCCAAAATTACAGTATGCAAATAAAATGGATGCATCTTCTATTTTGAAGAAAGCAGAACAAACAGAAAAGCTCTTAAAAGACCATCTGCGTGAGTCTGACGAACCGTTCTTACACTCAAATGCGATCGCCTTCACGATCGCAAAAGACTATCTCTATTCCACCTAAAGAACAACAGCAACCTAAGACCGTCATAGACTCAAGCTCGCCTAGAATACAACGACATGCAACTTCAAGATTGGAAACACCAATAAACCAGCCTAGTGAGACTTCTGAGACTGCCCTACAACTGGACACTCGTACTACTCAAAAAACACCAAAACACCCTCCAAAATATCATGTTACACCTCATCTACTAGAGTAATTTGCAAAAGATCCCAGTTATTGGCACTCAAGAGACTCAACTTCCGTCCCGCTCCCAGAAAGGTAGGTTCTACCTACCAAAATAATTGCTTCAAGCTTCTCTCCATCTATCATTCTGCAATGGAACCTGGGATCATTTCATACTAGGTTTCAAGACTTAAAAAAATAACAGACATAGGTCTCCTCCGAGACCTATAATGTGTTGGTTTTATCCAAATTACTATTATATTGTTATTTACTTAGATATTTATGCCAAAACCGTGGCGTCACGGATATCGCGAACCAGGGGATGCGGAGATTCCAATGCCCCAAGAGAACTCAGGGCACTTTGTGAGTCGCTATAGATCACAATCCGGTCTCCGAACCGGGCACGTTGCGTAATCTCCCGTACCGAGTGGTGTATTGCCACCAGCTCGGCCGTGAAGACAGAAGCAGCGCCTGGTAGAGCCCCGCTGACTTCAAACAGAGGGGATACGGCGTGGAAGCCGGCCCCCTCTTGGGACTTGGAGCCATCCGTATACACTGGCACGGTTCCAGCGTGACACGATGTGTGCTCCAAAAAGGTCGAACGCAATACTTCCGGCGGAGTACAAGCTTTGGGAGCAGAGGCGTGGTGACAAATAGCCAAATGTGGCACCGGTCGGAGGAGATCCCTCCCCTCCTTGTACTGCTTCGGAAACCACAGCCGTTTGAGGAGGACCTTGCATCGTGGCGGATTCGGGTTCGGTGTTTGGCGCCGAGCCAGGATTTCCCCCCATGGAAGGCCCTACCGTCTGAGGCTGGGTTTCCTTAAGGACCATGTCTATCTCAAGGGGGCCTCCAGTTGCCCCCCCCCCAAGACATTGCAGGTCCCGTTGGCAGTATCGTCACTAGTCTTCTTTGGGGAGGCATGGGCCTTGACCCCGGCAAGGTTCAATATTCTTGCCAGCAGGTCTTTTGAGGGAAGTGACCGAAGGGGTCTGGCTTCCCTGTCTCCCCTAAGGGGGTTTGCCCTACCGAGCCGCTTCGATGTGGAGCGGCTGGCTAAGGGCTGCCTACTGGCTTTCTTGGCAGTCCCCTTGGAAAGAACAGAGGGGACTGCCGCTTGTAAAAGAGAGGCGCACGAAAGCACCTCCAGAGAAGGGGGTGAGGGGGAGTCCCCAACACCCGTAAGCGAAGGAGAGGAGTAAGCCTCCTCTCTGGTTAGAGATATATGGAGGGTCCCCTGAGCAAGCACAGGGGAGGGGCCTCCATTTTTTTGCTGGAGCTGCCCAAGGGCGGCTCCGTCGATGTTATAGGGGAAGTTGGGGGTTGGGTTTTTTTTATACTCATCATTGGGTATGGTGACCCTCTTTTTGACACGGGATGCAATCGCGCATCACCTCTCGCAGTAGCCCGCACTGCGAGAGGTGCTTACAAGCCCGGCAGAGCCAGGCGCCGCCATGTAAGACCACCCCTCCCGCCTGGTGGCCTGGCAGTCCATCGGCATGGCGGCTCTACCTTGAACACGGCGTAAAAAAATATATAGATTGTGAAGAGGAGAGGAAAAGGGATGTGAGGAAGGTATGGGTGGGGATAAAGCAGGTTGTAAAAAAACAACCACCCCAGACCGGAGCTCAGGGGTTAGGGAACATTGTCCCCTCCCCCCTCAGCCCCGATCCGGGACGGTTGACTTAAGAAGGAGGTCAGCATCTACCCTGTGAAATTAGAGGCTGACCATTGAAAGTTGTGAGAGAGGTTGTATGAAAAGCGAGAGAACAAGTGTTTTGAAGGAAGAAGAAGAGGCTAAGCTGGGGTCGGACGGGGTGCTGAGTCGCATCAGCACGGCGGCCAGGATGGCAAATCGCCGCGCCCCTTACGGTGCCTTTCCTTTTCTTTTACTCATGATTACCAAGACACCTCCTGGAACCCAGCCTAGGCGCGTATTATCTGTGAGAAACTTTGGGAGTCAGAGCAAACTCGACTGGAAGACTAAAAGTAGGCTTACTACCTACGAACTTCAATACACCCTTATAAACCTTCAATACCTGCCAGACTTCACACACCTATACAACTACAAAATAAAAATACTAGTTAGTCAAAGATTTCCGTATGTATAAACTCTTCAGAATTCGTTTATTTAAATAAATAGTAAGATTTTTGCATCCTAAATAGAAAATAACAGTACATGTAAAAAAAAATACAGTAAAAAAAAATTACGTGGAGATAAATCAAAAAGTTGATTGAGAAAAAACAATGTGATTTTTGGATTTATCACACCAAAATTGCCCTAAATCAGCTAAAAATCTTAGAAATAAAGTTGTTGTTGACAAGTGTTATCTATTTTGTAATATATTTTTTTAAATTTTTGAATCTTTTAAAACTCCAGAAAAGGTTCTTTCCGAAGAAATGCACGCAACCATTGTTGCTCTCCACCAAAGTGGCCTAAAATGCAAGGAGTTAGTTATTAGAGTATTGCATCAAGGAGCACCAACTTTAGGATCATCAATGACTTTAAAAAGACTGGTTACACTCCTGTGAAGAAGTCTTCTGGACGCCCAAGAGCTTCAAATGAACGCAAATATCATCTCCTACTAAGGTCCCAGCTCAAGGATCGGGTTTCCTCCAGTACCAAGTTTGCTCACGATTGGAAAGAAGAGGTGTGGACGCTTCATCATGCACAATGGGGCGAAGACTTTTAGACAACGGCCTCGAGTCAAGAAGGAGTGCGAAGAAGCCTCATCTCACCAAGAAGAACCTTACGGAGAGGTTCCACTGTTGTAGGAAATATAAAGAATGGACTGTTGAAGACTGGGGCAAAGTGATATTAACTGATGAAGCTCTCTTTTCTTCTTGTTTAGAGCTTCTGCAACATCCCTCATCAGGAGGGGAAAAGGAGAGCGTTTTAACGAGGTCTTATTTGTGCCCACGGTGAGCCTCAGGACACACCATGGTTCGGGCTGCTTCTCATCTAAGGGAACTGGACCACTAAAAACTTTGGCCAAGTACACTTGCCATGAACTCAAAAACAGTAGTAAAACGTGCCTCATTACCTCCTTTTCCTAACATTTCAGAACAAATTAAGAGATAACTATTTTTGTCAGCATGATGTCGCACCTTGTCACAAAGCCCAGGCAATCACAAAGATATTGAGAGAAAATAAGAGCGAACATGTGGAACCTTGGCCCGGGAATTCGCCAGATATGATCCCAATAGATAATTTGTGGGTGATAATCACACTTTTGGTTTATACATCAATGGCGGTCAAGATAGCATCACCAATGGCTTTGGGTTATAATATTTTGTATATTTAACCCTTAAATTATGAATAAACATACTTTGATTAGCTCTATTAATTTTCTTGTATGAAAAAAATATAACCTCAACTTTTGCCCATCACTATATTTGTGGCATATGATTGTATATTTGTGTCATACGAACGTGTATTTATGGCAAATATGAGTATATATATATATATATATATATATATATATATATATATGTGTAAAATTTGCGGCCAAAATATTTATAGGGCACACAAATTTCTAATAAAATCTTACAGGGCCTAAAACTAAACTATTAATTTTGAAAATGGAGGAACAATGAAAAGAAACAAACGCCTGTTAAAAGAATTGGTTGCAAACAATGGAATTAAAAAAATATCAATAAATTTCACTTGAACAAAGGAACAATAACGAGCGGATTTCCCCCACGAGGCAAGTAATGATAATAAAAATAATGATGATAATTAAACTTCCTCCCTACATGTCTCGCTACCGATCTTGCGGCGCGAGTCAAAAAAGACAACTAAGTCCGGATAGATGCTCTGGCCATGAGAAGCCGTACTCTTCCTAGGCGTTATCTCACGAGTGCGGTTCGCAATGGGCGAGGCTGTCGCAGTCCCCTCCAGCTATGCCGGAATGGTGTTGATGAACACCGACCACACTTTATTGAGTTTATTGCCCCCTAGGAGCAGGAGAGTTGCGCTCTCCTCGTCGCTGACCCTCCAATTAAAGGGAGTCATTTCCTACCTTTTTCTGGGGGAACTACCATCGTTGGTTTTCGGTTTGCGGATAATGTTCGATATTAGAACAGTGACGTGCCCTCCCGACCCCTATTGTCCCAAGTAGTTCTCTCTTCTGGCTACGCAGCTATTTCCACACTTTTTCACTTCCCTTAACTTCACCCCTTTTCCATCCTCTACAGATATTTTATTGCGAAAATTCCCTCGTTGGGTTTCACGTCATATTATGGGGAAAAATCACCCTTTGAAATCACTGCAGTATTTGGCAAAAGGAGTAATAATCCCATGACATCACTTTATTACCTTCCGCCTTACTTTCACCCAGATCTTCATTAGGGCCCCCGCGCTCCCTGGGCGCGTTTCTTTGTTTTTTTTTTGGTTGTTGATTGTTATTTCACTTAGTTGTTATTGATGGTTGGGTCAAATTAACTTGTTTCTATTCTTTATGGAGGCTGTGTGCCCTTGTTGGTAGTCGCTAGACGCGCACGATGATTTTTTCCCGCGAATTTAAACCGCAATAGCTACGAGGGTGTCTGCCACAGAGGATGTAAAGAGAGCCATGTAAAGATGGGAGTGAAGTCAAAATATGGAGAAGTATAGAGCCACAGAGCCTCCTGCTGGCTTTGGGGCCGGGAGGGCACACGGTCCTACAGATGTCAACTGGAGCAAGGTTGCTCTTGCTAAATATGACATCCCATTGCACAAAAATAAGTCCTGCTCCGCTCTGCGTAGATCGAGCGTCTTGTTGTGGTACAACTTTGTAGCACAGATTCCCTCTCTTGCCTATCTCAGAGGCTGACGGTTTGACGTGGGATCGGAATCAAGTAGGGGGAAGGGGGGTGGCGTTACAATGCAGCTCCTTAAATTTATCTCAAATCTCCCCGTCCGACGACTACTCGCACTTGATATGGCTTAGCCGTGGCATCCGAAGTGTGCCATCAATTCCGACTCTGGTCCAAGTTGCTCTCTAAAGTGTCTTCAAAATTGCATTTATTTCACACTAACGAATCTAATCCACTAATTTTAAAATTATAACGAAATCTAAATAAAAAAACTTCATTAAAGTACATTACAATGAACTATAAACGTCAGTTAATTGAATGGTACCAATTCTGAGTTGGTTTTCATTCGGAACGCTGTGAGGTAGATTTTGGTTCTATCATAGAAATGATCCCAGGTCAGCCTGCACATTATGAACATACACTACCGAGCAAAATAAGAGAATGATTTTCCTTTCGGAAAATATTTTCAAAAATATGTTGTAGGTAAATGAATTTTTTATGCTACATAATGGCATGTATTTAACATATTTTAGGAAGATTTCATATGATACAATCGTATAATCAAGAATTTATACTAAATAAACTAACAAAATAAAATGTTGACACGTGCAAAATAAGAGAAAGATCATTCACAGAATTGCTTAGCAATCAAATACACTAGGAAAAAAAGCAAAATTTGACAATGAAACGACAACCACACAAATTCACAAGTTTCTCGTAAAATTCGGCCGTTACTTTGTTCCATTCTTGTTCAATTTCCATCCATAAATTCGTCACAGTTGAAGGCTGCTGGCTTCGAATTTTGTCTCCAAGGTAAAGCGGGTATAATGTATATATGGAGAGATGGATGAGATATATATATATATATATATATATATATATATATATATTGTTACGGGCAGGGTTAAGTCGCACAACACTAAAGAAAGTTAATGAGAACTTCGTTATGAACACGAGATTCGAGAACCACAATTATAGGCTAAGCTGGACTCTATGCCAGCCTTAAGAAACCCAAATGTGTACCGACAGTTAAGTAACGATGATAAGTTACATAAATTGCTTAAATCAGAGTTCAACTTATAGCTCAGCCTAGTATTGGTAAGGCAAAACAAAGGAAATATAGAAAATAATATATTAAGGGTATAAATGAATATATGAAATCATGAATATCATATTTACAGTTTATACAATAAATAAAATCTTAATAGTACTTATCACACGTGAGAGATAGGTCTAAGGTACATAGGCGCCAAACTTAACAACTATAAGGGACTTAAGTTGCAGTAGTAGAGCACTGAATAATAACACAAAACAATAGAGCACATTAATGGAACAGTTACACAAAATCTAGAGCAAATTAATTCCAGTAGGAGCGCGTTAAGTGGTTGGAGGTGAACTGCCTAAAATGGGGAACTTTAAACTTAAATAAGTATCGGTAGCAAGTTGGTTGGTTGTGTGGGAGGAGGTTAGTTGGTTGTGCTATGGGCAATTAATTAAGGAGTTGGAGATTGTTGCTCCGATATTACACAAATATACATTACAAATAAATATATTAAACATTACAAATATAGATTAAAAATATACATTACAAATACATTACAAATATATACAAAATTACATAATTTTACATAACTAGTAGTATACATAACAATATATACACACACACACTCGGGCTGATAAGAATGTTAACCCTAGATCTTCACCAACCAATGCTTTATAAGAATGAGGAATGAGAATAGAGGACTCACGTGTTAGATTCTAATAAAGTAAAAAATGAGAATAGGCAACAAGCAATTTCAGGGGGACTAAGAGAGGAATATTTTTTAAATTTATTTATAAATTAACGAGAAAGATATAGAAGTCGAACAAAGAGCAAGGAGAAAATGGGAAATACGCAGAATGAGAATAATAAATTTGATCGAATATAAATATAGGTGTAGAGTAAATTATATATTCGAATAATATTTATATAAATTTGAGTTGGAAATTATGGAATGATATATTAGATATCTTTAATATAATATTTGCTCGATATAATTTACAGGATATGATATATTTTATGTATGGATGGATGGACTTGGGAATAGTTTTGGACACAGAATAATTGCTCGAATTATAATCTCAAGGGGACTGGAAATGGAGAGAAAAGAGGGAATTACACTTTGAATAGTTAAGATATTCGGTTGAGTTGAATAGTAGTAACATTAATTTACTGACCTTTGTCTGACGTTGACGAGAACACAAGTGAACTATATTTGTCAGCGAACATGGGGGCGAGGTAGGTTGATGCTGATTGGTCGATTTAAAATATGCCAGACAAGGATTTGGAATGGTTGAAATATATATGTCGATAACGTATAGGATAATTATTTTTCGGACGATGCGTAGGGTAAATTTTGTTGCAAATCGTACGAGTTATATATGATTTGAATTTTCGTACATGGTAAGCAAAGTTGGAATGTCGTACATGAATATGAATTAAGGAAGCGAGATGAGTAATCTCTCGGACGGGGAATTATACTTTTGTAGGAGCTAGCAAGGATGTTAGCTGCTAGATTACTCCCCCCTAAGAGAGTTACCCTTCACGTTACAAGAAAAGGTTAATTTGGATATTTCCGAGGTCCCCTTACAATCGTAGCCAGCCCAGCGGCGTCAAAACACGGCCCGTATTATGACGCCGCTGGGCTGGCTATGATTAAGGTAAATGCCACCAAATGCGGGCGAGGCACTGTGGCGAACGAAGGTGGACGGATCGATGTTAATCCGCTTGGTTGTCCTCTCTGAACTGGCGTCTGGTGATCTTAGGACGTTTTGAGTCTGGCCTGCTGCTTGCGGGGTGACCAGAGGTGGAGAGATGAACTCCTGACTTTGAAGCTCTGCCGACGAGGCTTCCTGCGACAAACGAGGAGGCGGCAGCCATCGAGAAGGATATATGGGCAGGGTAGAGGTGATTTAGGGTGAGGTTAAATTATGGTGAGTTAGGAGAATCACTGGACCATTTTGAGATATAGTTGTAGAAGGATGGCTATTCGGAGTGAACGAAGTGAAGTCAACAGTGAACAGCATCAATAAAAGCGGGTTTCAAGCAATCCAGAGAAACCGTATCCTTCTTGCTGCCAAACTGTAGGAAAAAGAATTTCGGCTTCCTAGAGATAATGAGAAAGCGTCCATTCTAAACGGGTTGCAAGGAGGAGCGAGTTGAATCGTGACGGACAAAGACGTGGAAACAGGTTGACATCTCTTTTGGCACGAAAGGTTTCTACGAAGCAAGCACTCTTGGGGCGGTAGTCCTAACTTTGGCCATCACACGTACTAAATTGTGTACGTATGAAGCAGGATCGAGATAGGAAGGTAAAGTGTGGTCAGTAGAAGAAAAGAATTGACTAGGAAAACGGAGTTTGGTACCGTAAACTAGTTCAGCTGTAAAGCAGGCCAAATCCTCTTTCAAGGACGAACGAATGCCCAAAAGAATTAAAGGTAGCTTGTCCACCCAAGTGATATTTGGATTGGTGGAGCGTAAGCTTTCTTTGAGCGTCCGATGCAAACGTTCGACGGCCGAGTTGCTTTGGGGGTGGGAGCTTGTGGTACGAAGGTGAAAGGAACCAATAACTGTCATGAGTACATCCCATTGGTGCCACTCAAATTGACTACCACGGTCAGTCATGATTGTGGAAGGGACACCAAAACGAACAACCCAGCCTGAGATAAAGGCTTGAGCGACGGTGTATGCTTGGATGTCTGGATTGGCGACAACCTCTGGCCAACGATTGAAACGGTCGATCATGGTGGGAAGATAGGTGCAACGACGAAAGTAAGGCAGAGGGCATACAAGATCGACGTGAATGGCCCTACCGCGGGACGAAGGCAGTGCAAAAGGAACCAGAGGAGTCTTTGCATGGCGGCGATGAACCTTAGCACACTGACAAAGCACACAAGTGCGGGTCCATTTGTTCACGTCAGCGTTCATACCTGGCCAAAAAACGATGTGCAATAAGCCTGCGAGTAGTTCGCATGGCAGGATGAGAAAGACCGTGAGTTTGGTCAAATTATGCCGACGGTAAGCGAGAGGAATAAAAGGACGATGACAGTCAGGCAATAAATAATCGACCAGGATACGCCTGGAAGGACTGCCTGGTAAGTCGACCTCGCGAACGACGAGTTGGGAGGAGTGACGCAGTGTTTGTGTGTCTTCATCCTGTTCCTGAGCCAACGCTATTGTCGTATAGTCAATAGGTGCATGAAAAAATTGCATGCCCGAAATTGAAGAAATGCGAGAAAGCGTGTCCAGTACGACGTTTGAAGAGCCAGGAACGTATTAAATGTGACTGGTAAGCTGCAATATGAAGTCTAGATGACGAGCATCACTGCAGATTGCACGGAAGAAATGCTATGAAGAGAAAGTGCACCAACCAATGGTTTGTGATCCTTGAAAACAGTAAATTTACGTCCTTCCAACTATTGCCGGAAGTGACAGAGGGAGAGATGTATCCCGAGCAGCTTTCGTAAAAAAGTGGTGGATCTCTTTTGAGAAGGAGTTAAAGATTTTGAGAAAAACGAGAGAGGTTGCTATTAGTCACCAACCTTTTGTTGCAAGGTTGCACCTATATGGGTGGCTGACGCATCCGAGGCAACGCTTATATGGGCCCCTGGGCAAGGATGGACCAGTGAAACAGCGGAGGCCATAGCCTCTTTGGTGTGAGAAAACCATGACAGTGGAGAGCTGCTCTTGGTGATTAGGAGGGGAGTGTAGATTTGTTGCATTATTTTTGAAAGGTCAGGAATAAATCTATGATAAAAGTTAACCATCCCACAGAACCGACGAAGTTGCTTTAGTGAAGAAGGTCGAAGGAAATCCCGAATAACAGCAACTTTATCCTCGAGAGGACGAATTCCGTCAGGAGAAACACGATGTCCAAGAAAGGAGAGTTATGCGACACCAAATAGGCACTTAGAAGTCTTGAGTATGATACCATACTTTTTAAGTCGAGCAAAAACCTTACGACCTTACGAAGGTGAGATAGATGCTCCTCTAAAGACAAGAATGCTATCAGGAGGTCGTCTATTTAGCAAACTACGAAAGGAAAACATAACATAACATAACGTTGGAAGGTCTGACCACTGTTGCGAAGACCATAAGGCATTCGGTGCATGACGAAGGAACGAAATGGCGTGGTGATAGCTGTCATTGGGATGTCATCTGGGTGAATAGGGATCTGGTTGAAAGCACGAACCAGATCGAGTCGAGAAAAATTTGAACAACCAAAGAGAGTAGAGTTGAAGTCAGACAGGTAGGGAAGAAGATATCTATCGGGGATAATACAGGCATTCAGTCGCCTGCAATCTCCTACAGCTCTGTACTTACCTGGAGTGGATTTAGGTACTATATGAAGCGGAGAAGCCCAAGGAGAAGTAGAGGGGCTAGCTATGCTAGCTTCGACCATGAAGGGGAACTCTTGCTTCATTAAAGCGAGTTTATCTGGGGCTAGTCAACGGGGGCGGGAGAATACAGGCCCCTCCCCCCCCCAGTCGTATCTCTCCGGTGAACAACGCTGTGTTTAATAGGCCTGTCTTTTGAGGAAGGAATACTGTGAGGGAATCCACACGTGGAAGCTCTTGAGCAGAACGGAACTTCCATGCGCGGCAGAACGCCCAGGTAGGCCTAAATTGGTAAGCCTACCCCCCCTCCCTTCCACAAGCGGTAGCCTCGAACCATGTCCACCCCGACTCACTTTTATACGGGCAGAATAGCCTCTGCAAGAAGATTCGAGGCCACTCGAGAGTAGAGCTGTGTCCCGCTTACCGCCCCCCCCCATCACTCCGGAAGAGCCTCGGACATAAATAACGATCGACTCCCATGAAGAGACACAGAGTTGAGAAGTCTCGCCTAGATCCCAGAAGATTCCCCATGGTTCCAAGTCAAGTGCTAGCAACAAAGCAAAGTGACAGCTGGACTATTTTCTGTATTTGGAATTAGCCCCAGCCAGGAGGTAATTCCACTGAACGATCGCCCCCGAGTGATTTTCCCGACTTCTCTCATCAACTCCTGTCGAAGCCCTCCTCATTTCGAGTAGACGAAATACTCTCCCCTGGACCGGAAGTGCCCCCCCCCCTTGTTTTTGGAGAACCGTCATCACTCCAACCTCCCGCTCAGAAGTTCCGAACGGCCTCACCTCACGTGCAGAAGACATCCGTAAGCCAACCCCTCTTCCTCCTTCAGTAACCCAATTGAGTTAATCCCCCCTTCCATTTGAATAGTCTCCTCCTGGAATACCTTAAGTTCTAACTTTATAGCCTGATTTATAACTACAATTTCCCCTTTCGTTTACTGATGTGATTTTGTTCGTTAATTCTTTGATGTAATTTTACCCATCAATTCTCTCACTATTTTCGTGTAAATAAAATTATATTTTTTTGTACATGCCTCTTTAAATAACCTTGAGCTTCGCCATTGTCCATAATTTACCTGACCTCGTTGCACTCTCTCTCGCTACTCGGCCCGTCTAAAATAGTGGTGTTCCGTCTGTTCGTCGGTTCGCCTGAAGTTATCGGTCCCTTCCCCATAGGTATAATATGGTATTGATGTAATATAATGTCATACCACGACAAATACTAATGCCAGGAAATTCCTGTAGAAGGTGCTGAATTTGGGGATCGGTTGATGGAAAACGGACAGATTGGAGAGAACTGTGTGACGGAAAAAATGAACCCGAAACTGAGTGAGGTAGTGCGATCGATAAGCTTGCAGTTCCGAGAATCGACCAAAAGGTCGTGGGCAGAGAGAAAATCGAGGCCCAAAATAGGAACGTCAACATCAACAACAATAAACGTCCATCGAAAAACTTTTCGGAGGCTGAGAGACAATTGAAGGATACGTCTTCCATAAGTCCTTATATCCGAAGAATTAGCGGCTTTAAGGACAAAATCAGTGGAGGAAGAAGCTTGATCGTCCAGAGATGCTGGAATAAGACTACAGTGAGCACCAGTGTCCACTAAATATGAAAAGCCAGAAAGTGGGTCGCAAATGAGAAACGATGGATCAACCTGAGTAAGTGAAGGAAGGGCAGAGGTGATAGACTCATTAATCAGTTTAAAGTAGAATTAGAATTATAAGGATCAGAAGATTGAGGATGGAATAGAGCATCAAATTGAGGAGAGTGAGTTGGTTTTTGAGGAGATGAAAGTGGTGGATGAGCGTTAGAAGAAGGAGGTTCTGGTAGGAAATATGTGCATGGCTGTAAGCACTTTACGGATTGTGCACCATATTTCTTGTGGTACCAGCACCAATTAGTTGGTGGGGTGAAAGTAACACTAGGAGTAGTACGACAGTGAGAAAGACGAAATTGTGAAGAACGAGCATGCGATTGAGAATAGGATGAGTGGTAATATTGGCAAGGCTGTATAGAGTGTACGGCGTTACCACCAAACCTTTCATGGTACCAGCAGATACTCTTTGGTTGAGAGTGGGGAAGATTAGGTGGAGAGGAATAGGGGGAAGAGGAATGAGTAAATGAATGCCGCGCCTCACCCCTTGTGTCGGAATGTCCTCGTTGGTTTCGTCTTCGAGAGGACGAACGGCGCCTGTCGTTCCGTTCATCCTTGTGACTGTGCTCTCGCGCGGCCCCACATTGGAGATTTAGATGTTTTAGCTCCCTTTCGATCCTCTCCAACGTGGACGTTAAGTCCCGCACCGGAGGGAAAGAGGCGTTACACGAGTCCGGCCGGATGTCTGCAGACTCCGTAGATAACCTGTGAAATGTTTAAATTAGGAAGGATTGGGTTTTGTGGGACAGTCCCCCAATTAACGTAGGGCTTTTGATATATAATTTCGGCAGATGTGGCCAATTGGTCCACATTGCTGTGCTCCCCGATCATAATAAGGGGCCTAATGTGGTCAGAAATCCCACGCATAAAGATCTCTGTTATGAGAGAATTAAAATGCTCGCAGTTCGCACCTTTATCTCTGATTAACTCTTTTAGGTGTTCGAGGAAAGGCGTGGGGCGGCGGTCACCCATCTCATGCGTATTTAAGAGCTCGCGTAAATCCTCAACCTGGGATCTTCCAAACTCCACCTTAAATTCATGCTTCAAATCTTCCCATACACCCCTCCTCCCAGTTTGGAGCAATATCCCCCGAACCAACGTAAAAATACTCATAGGGACTCTTTGCATGATGTATATTATGCGCTCTTGGTCGGATATTGGTTGATGAGCCATAAGAAATTGGCAAATTTCCAACCAAGTGATTGGGTTGGACGCATCAAGAGCGGGAAGAATGATGGCAGGGTTGTTGGTGCCTCGAGCGCTGGCATCCTGGTTGCTAACCCCTAAGTGGCTAATTACCGCTGGCGAGCTACTCGTTGATGAAGTCGAAAAAGAAGGACATGCTTGTACAGACGAAGGAGGTGTGGCCGTAGTGGTTGAAACAGCAAAATTCGTAGTGGTCTGAGAGAAACTATCCATCTTATGTGTTTTTATTAAGAGGTGTGTGGTCTGAAATTATTCCGGTTGTGGAAATAAATTTTGAGGAGATTTAATAAAAGATGGAGTACTAAGGGGAATGAAAAGAAAAGTTAATTCAAGGTTTGTTTGAACTCAAAAGGGACAACTCAAACTTTCCTCGAGGCGACTGAAATGGGGGGCGGAGCCAGTTGAGTTCACTTTGGGAGGGTATCCAACGTGTGGAAAGAATATATTTCACGTAACTGGACGGCAAAATATATCTTGAAACGGGTCTGAGGGCACCAATAAAGCGGTATATATATATGTATATATGGAGAGATGGGTGATATATATATATATATATATATATATATATATATATATATATATATATATATATATATATATATATATCCAAAAAAAGTACAGTAGCGTACGTGTAACTATAGAGATAAAACGACAGTAATAGGACTAATTTTATATGCGAAACCAGGTTTCGACGGAGACCTCCGTCATTGACAATCGCTCGTGAACAAGTGAGATACAGAAGTTGCTTAACATACAAACAGACAAATCAGTGGCGCTAAGGTTGATTATGCGAGAATGTGTCGGCATTTGTTAGAAACGGAAGTATGAATTTCTTGCTTATTAAGGTATTAGTATTGAATTGGCCGTCGGAAGGATTAAAGTTGGGAATTTCTTTTATAAGTTCCGATTCAATTAAGCGTCGATGTATATAATTGTGAAACTTCTAAACTATTTTGAGCATTATCAATATCAATTTGATGATTTTCATTGGACATATGTAGAAATAAACTCGACGAGAGGGCACCACGTCGCATATCGCATCTATGTCCATTCATTCGCTTGGAAAATCTGCTGCTTTCACCGATATATAATTCGTTATGAATGTAAAGCCGAGATCTTCACCAACCAATGCTTTATAAGAATGAGGAATGAGAATAGAGGACTCACGTGTTAGACTCTAATAAAGTAAAAAAATGAGAATAGACAACAAGCAATTTCAGGGGAAACTAAGAGTGGAATATTTTTATAATTATTTATAAATTAACAAGAAAGATATAAAAGTCAAACAAAGAGCAAGGAGAAAATGGGAAATACACAGAATGAGATAATAAATTTGATCGAATATAAATGTAGGTTTAGAGTAAATTATATATTCGAATAATATTTATATAAATTTGAGTTGGAAATTATGGAATGATATACTGTATTGGATATCTTTAATATAAGATTGGCTCGATATAATTTACAGGATATGATATATTTATTGTATGGATGGATGGACTTGGGAATAGTTTTGGACACAGAATAATTGCTCAAATTATAATCTCAAGGGGACTGGAAATGGAGAGAAAAGAGGGAATTACATTTTGAATAGTTAAGATATTCGATTGAGTTGAATAATGGTAACGTTAATTTACTGACCTTTCCCTGACGATGATGAGAACACGAGTGAACTATATTTGTCAGCGAACATGGGGGCGAGGTAGGTTGAGGCTGATTGGTCAATTTAAAGTATGCCAGACAAGGATCTGGATTGGTTGAAATATATATCGACAACGTATAGGATAATTATTATCGGACGATGCTTAGGGTAAATTTTTTCTTGAAAATCGTACGAGTTATATATGATTTGAATTGTCGTACATGGTAAGCAAAGTTGGAATGTCGTACATGAATATGAATCAAGAAAGCGAGATGAGTAATCTCTCAGACGGGAAATTACACTTTTGTAGGAGCTAGCAAGGATGTTAGCTGCTACAAAGGATCTTCCAGAGGTTCTTAATTAGGTTCAGGTCTGGGCTCTGAGCAGGCCACTTAATTATTCCGATATCTTCATGTTCGAAGCAATATATTGCTCACTTTTTAGTATGGTATGGCGCGTTGTTCTGCATAAATACTGCTGGCTGATTCAGTGAAGGTGTAACATGCTGTTGCACGAGGTTTAGGTACACATTCGCACTTACCATTTCAATTATTCGCACTAGCGGACCAACTTCTTCAGACAAAAATATCCCACATACCATTACACTTCCTCCTCCATGCTTGACAGACCTTTAATACACTTAGGGATAATTCTGACACGTACAGTCCGTCTAACAAAGCGTCTGTCATCAACTCTCACTAAATTAAATTTACTTTCGTCGCTAAAATAAATTTTCTACCAATCACTATTCTTTCAAACAACATTAGCTTAAGCATATTCGAGTCTCGCCTTCTAATTCTTATTAATGATGATTGGTTTAGATGCTCGATAACGAGCTTTTAAACCAGATGCATCGATGCGACGGGAAAATGAAACTGTCACTATTGGCCTTAATGTTTCGAAATATTCCTGCTGCAGTCTTAAAGGTTTCCTTCATACAGAAGCACCTAATAGCTTTTTCTAATGCGACGCTAGTTATGCTGGGCCGACAGACTTTTGCAGGAGATTTATAGGCTTTGTTTTCATTATATAACTTTAGAACGAGCAAAATAACACTCATGGACCTTTCTACCTCTCTTAAAATCGCAGAAAGAGTCTTTCCCGAAGTCTTCAAGCGAACAATTCTCTGACGGAGGTCAGGAGTCACTTTCACGTGTGGTAGCATCTCTGCAGAGTAAGTACAACAACAATGGTGGTTGTACAGTTCTTACCTACTAAGCAAAATGTTACCAGATGATTTCAAACAACTTCTAGAATGTTCCTGAAAAAATCGTTCTTATTTTGCACGTGTCAATATTCTATTCTATTAGTTTATTTAGTATAATTTCTTGAATATACGATATTATCATATGAAATATTCATAAAAATATTAAATACATCCCTTTATGTACCTTGAAAATTTCTATTTATCTACTCATGATTTTTTATATTAGTTTAATGAAAGAAAATCCTTATCTAATTTTGCTCGGTAGTGTATATATGATTGAATTCATTTCTGTTAATCCATCATGGTTTGAAGCTGAGGGCGCAATTGTTCGTGTTTCTCACCTCATAAGTGTAATAAAGAATCGAAAATATGGTAAAATTTTGCTAATAATGACCTTAAAATTCAAGATACGAAATAAAGCGATCGTTAGTTTACTCACACACCGTTCTTTCTTAAGCGTCTTACCTACGTAACGTAAGTGAAGGTTAACTTGCTGTTATACCCTATTCATTCAGTTTGTTCCGGTGGCCTGCACTTGCGTAATTCTTTGCCGATGCTAATAGTCCAACCCCAACCCTCCCCAGTATCCCTAAACACTAATACTGCATCGAATTCTTAAGTAGTAAAGTCGGTTTTGGACATTTCTTTATACGAACTGCATGAAGTCGCAGGCGAAGACATATTGTTTCGCAAGATTCGGTCGCCTACATTGCACATGAATAATTACACCTTTGTTTTGTGTCATCCCGGGAAAGAGCGCTTATTCTTGCGCGCGCGTTGCAAAGGTTATATTTTAATATTAATGGCATCATGGCTTCTTGAACCTGTTAGGAATACGATTTAAATACCATTATATCTTACAATCACCTTCCATAGCGCAGAAAGTGGCGAAGGGTCATGTTTTCCTTCTTCTTTTTATTAAATTCATATAAAAATCAATTGTCTTTAATTTTTATAGACTAATAACTTATAAAATGACTGTATTTAGTGTATACAGGTTGAAGTGAGTTGATATTCCAATAAAATGTAGATCAAATGGCAGCCCACTCGACCGAATGAATGATACAGGTTCAGAAAGTGGAAGGAAGATAATTGCAACACGAATGCAAGGGAGTTTCTGACGAATGAACAACATCGTATTTGTTCATGATGTAATGAGGAAATTTCGTATTTCCCTCGAGGCCACGTTGACCTATCCAACGTAAAGTGTTTTGATTTTCCGTTGACAGATTTCTTTCATGGACATCTCCAATTAACGTCACTCGGGTAAAGCTAAAATCGCCCTTTATTTCCATCTGAAGAAGCTCTTAACATTTTGTATCGATGTTCAATAATCGAGGCCTGTAATTACATTCGGTAAAAGGGTTCTGTATTGAGGGTCAACACTAGCACCCTATAATACATTGTATAATAATGTTCTGTATGGAGATCCAACATTCGCTGCCTGTAATTACGTTTTGTATCGAGTTCCAACACTCGCGGCGTGTAACTACGTTCTGTATTGAGGTCCACCGTACGCGACCTGTAATTACGTTCTGTATCGAAGTACAACACTTGTGGCCGTTAAATACGTTCTCTATGGATGTCAAACACGCGGCCTGTAATACAGTTTTGTATCGATATACAACACTCGCTGCCTGTAATTAATTTTTTATCGAGGACCAACACTCACGGCATGCAATTACGTTCTGTATCGAGGTCCAGCATTTGCGGCCTTTACTTACGTTCTGTATCGAGATCCAACACTAGTAAGTTGCAATAATGTTCTGTAATAACGTTCAGTATCAAGGTCCAACACTCAATACTGGTAATTAGTTCTGTAATAACGATTGTATCGATGACCAAATACTCGCATATTATAATTACGTTATGTTTTAAAGTACTGTATCGAGGTCTAACACTTACGACCTGTAATAACGCTCTGTAGCTAGGTCCAACACTCATGGCCTGTAATTACGTTCTGTATCGAAGTCCAACACTCGCAACCGGTAATTACATTCTGTAATAAGGTTATGTATCGAGGTCTGACACTCATGTCCTATAATTACGTTTAGTATCGAGGTCCGACACTCGCGGCCTGTAATTACGTTCTTTAATAACGTTCACTATCGAGGTTCCACACTTGCGACCGGTAAATAACGCCTGTAATAACGTTATATATCGAGGTCCAACAATCGCGGCCTGTAATTACGTTATGTATCGAGATCCAACACTCACGGCATAAAATTACGTTCTGTATCAAGATCCAACACTCGCGGCCTATAATTACCTTCTGTATTGAGGTCCAATACTCACTTGTAATTAGTTCTCTTATAACGTTCTCTATCGAGATCAAACACTCGTGACCCGTAATTAAAACCTGTAATGATGTTCTGTATCAAGGTCCAATAATCGCGACCTGTAATTACGTTCTATAAAAACGTTCTGTATTGAGCTCCGACACTCACTACCGGTAATTACGTTCTGTGTCGAGGGACGAAGGCATGTGACCAAAACGTTTCTAAAGGTAAAAACTACTGTACGCCAGACAGCCACTATCGACGCTGCGCTCGGGTACAATTGAATTGGTAAAAAGGTAAGGACATTTTACTTAGAGTGCGATATTATAGGTTGGATCTTTAAAAGGGAATACGTTTTCCGGGTTCGTCTCAAGGGTTATTCGAAAGATAAACACCTCTACAAAAATAAACTTTTATACAAATAATAAGAACAAGGGCACAGATAAATATGGAAATCTAAATAATAATCAGTACGACAAAATAATATTATGACAGGCAAAAATAAGAAAACTAGGTTCGAGAAAATATATAAGTGATCCAATAAGTTGGATTGAATGATTTAGCAAGTCTTTTGGCGTTAAACCAAATGGGGAATTCTTCTTAGGACTGGGAAAGAAGAGGTGGGACTTACGAGGAAAGGACTCCTGGTTAGTTCTGGAAGATGAACTGAGGAAGTGGAAGACCAATGACCAGGTCTTCGCAGATGGAGTCTCGATGCGAAGGCGTCCAGAGAGACTCTGAAAGGGGTTGAGATTACCTCGGCTCCAGGGAGAAGCAATCACGAAATCGAGATTCATCTGCGGACGGCAGGAAGTCTCAACCACGGTAGTTAAACGAGAGAAACCTAAGACAATCTTCCGGGGGTATAAACGGATTTTTGTAATCTTCCTCTGATCAGGGCGGATGACACGAAGACGATCTGCCGACGGAGATCACAAGGGCGAGGGATCAGTTCACGGGAGACAGATACTAGGGTCTGGACGGCAAGAAGCTCTGGTTCTCTCTATTTGCTGAGGATTTGCAGACATCGCGTTAAATAGGAGCCACAGCCATGGTCGAGACAGGGCTGCGCGCGCGAAGGCATCCCAAGGGGATATCGGGCGCGGCTTAAGCAAACATGGACCTTGATAATTTGGGGAATCAACGAGGCAAACGGGAAATAAGAGGGATTCCTTCCTACCCCAAGAGGGAGAAGATGAGCACGGCTGCCAACTTGGAGCGGCACAGCGTTATCAAACTGGGGGAGGACGGTGATAAAGCACAGCTGCGTTGATCTGTCTTGACCAGAGAAATTATGTGTGATAACGGCGTATTGAGTTTCATGCTCCCACATTCTGCAATAGCATTCTGTATCGAGATCTAACACTCGTGACCGGTAATTACGTTTTGTATCTTGGTCCAACACACGCGGCATGTGATTACCTTCTGTATTGAGGGCCAACACTCGCGGCTTGTAAGTACGTTCTCTATTAACGTTCTGTATCGAGGGCCAACACTCGCGGCTTGTAATTACGTTCTATATTAACGTTCTGTATCGAGGTCCACACACTCCGTGGTCTGTAATAACGCCCTTTAATTTTCTCTTCCAACGTTGTCTCGCAATTTGGTTATATTTTATAGGATATGATTTTATTAAATTAAAAGTGGAAACCTGCAATGGTATACCCACAAGGTTTGAATGGAGAACATCTGTAAAGAAAGATGTAAAGATGGAGAAGCGAAATTGTGTTGAAGCGAGATGGGAGGCCTCGCCATCCATCATATGTCAGTTGCAGCATACCCTTTTGCAGGCTATGTGGGGAGAAATGAGAATGGAATCTCGTTGTGACGAAATTAACATTTTAAACATTTAATAGTGTTTTTTTTTTAGGGTGTGGCCATCAGTGAGGGCATGGTAGCCAAAAAATGAACAAAGTTAAATTAACATTTTCAGCGACAATACAGCTAGGAGGAATGCGCATGTACCTCACTTTAAATCCTCCTCGGTCAGGGACCCAAGCGTGCAATAAAATAGAAAGTATGGAGGAAGCCGACCTCCCCCAAGAGTTCAATGACGCCACAAACTGGCGCGCAAGAACCCGCCTAAAGAATCATGGATGAGGCCGTTGAGTTCTTCTCCGGCAACCTCCTCACCGAGGGCCCAACTACTATTCCTAGAATGTCTGGCCGTTTTGCACGCCGATCGCTTCTGTGGTGGTTAGCCAAATGTAGCTTTAAACTCTGCCCAAACGACTTTACTCTCGGTGAATTTAGTCGAGAAAGGGCTAGGTTCCGGTATATTTCGAAGCACGCCCGCCGCTCTTCCTAATGAGCATACGTGTCTTCACTTAATGGTAAGACCACTCTAACAGAGATGTGGAAGTGAGTCAAAAGGATTCGGGGCAAGTTCTCGCAGGACCACCCCCCTTCCGTTCTCCAGGAGAATCGGACCACAATCCCGGAGGCTGCATCCGTGGCGGATTCCTTCGCGACCGTTTTCTCGCCATAATCCAGCCTGAATGCTGCACCCCCAGCATTCAATGTGCGTCGTGATGTCACGGAAAGCTGCACACTGGACTTTACTTCGTGCGCGAACACCACCTCTGGTGCGGACGATATCCCGTACGCCATGCTTTGACACATGGGTGAGCGAGGCATATCGTTTCTGTTAGATTTGTTCAACAGGGTCTGGGTGGAGGGTATCCTCCCAGACTCCTGGCGAATCGCTACTGTGCTTGCTTTTCGCAAATCTGGGAGATATCATTGCACCCCGGCCAGTTTCTTCCCAATCTCTCTAAATTCCTGTGTGTGCAAGTTGATGGAAAAAATGATAAATGTTAGAGTAGCCATTTCCAAGACACCAAAGGCCACCTATCTTCTTCTACTCCACGTCGAATGCTCTGCTCCGACTGGAAAAAGACGTCTACGAGTCTTTCCTTCATAGACAGCACTACGCCACGGTCTTGTTCGATTTGTAGACTACCTATGATACCGCATGGCGATTCGGTATCATAGAGACCTTCCCCACGATGGGGGCGAGGGGACGCCTCTCAATCTTTATATTTTAATTTTTAAGAGATCATCGATTCCGCGTAAGGGTGGGGAAAGACCTCTCCGGCCCAATGGAGCAAGAAGAGAGTGTCCCACAGGGAAGTGTCCTTAGTGTCACACTCTTTGCCCTGAGCATCAAAGGCATCACCTCGGTGTTGCCGGAAGATGTTATCGCTACGCTCTACGTGGACGACCTTTCGATCTTTTTTGACGCGGCCCAGATGCTAACTCTGAAGCGTCGACCTCAACAAGTATTGAATCGCATCTCTCGCTTTGCCGAAGCACACAGGCTTTAGTTTTACTTGGCCAAAACTAAGGTGGTGCACTTCTGCTGCCATCCACGGCTCTATTCTGACCCAGACTTGTTTCTTAATGGGGTTCGCCTGGAAGTCCTTGACTCGCACCTTTTACTTGATCTTGATATGACCAACGCCTCATCTGGGAGGATCATATTGGCACTCTCAGGATCACTTGTACCCGCGCCATGGTTATTCTACCCTTCGTTGAGCGCCTGAGGCGCTGATAGGGCTACTGCCTTACGTATTTATTAATCCTTTGTTCGTTTAAAGCTCGACTACGGATTCGAGTTTTATGCATTTGCAGCCGAGCGTGTATTGCGGAAGGTGGACTCGATCCAGCACAGCAGCCTTTGCTGTCGATGCTGGCGATATGACACTCGTTCTGCCTCGTTCTCAGTGGATCATTCGTCTGTAAGCGCGAGACCGGTGCCTTCCTCAATCGCCAACAGCTCTCACTGCATCCGCAGCTGATCTCGACGGTGCCTATGCCGCTGAGAGACGCCAGTCATACCCTAAACCCAAGCGGCATAAGAACCGTCGAGATCAACTTCAGATGAAGTGAGAGCTTTTGACGACTAAAGGAAGCACTTGGGTTTAGGGTAGGAAACTTCTTCCAGAGCTCGATATAGCTCTCGGGTCGGTGGCACCCCTGGTTCTGACAATAACGCCACTCTGTAAGTTACCACCTTTGACTATTTGTCACCTTGCCTCTGCTCCTAAAGCTTCGGCAGCCTTTAGGGCTGCTCGAAATAGAAGATGGAAGACACCCGAGGGGAATTTAAAGTTGCGTGCCATTGTGCCTTGAGTGTTCTCTTGGACCTACTCCTCAATGCCTCGAAGGCTTCTGGTTGATTTCTGTCGTCTTGGAATTGAGCACACTCGCGGGATGCACCGCTCGCCTGCACTTTATTGTGACGACTGCGTTGTCCCCCAGACTGTTCGGCACATTCTTATTCTTTGTTCTAGTCTAGGCGATCTTCGCGCACCTTATCTATTCACTTATTGGTACGAGCGGGATTGCTACCGCTTGTTCCTTATACTTGGGAGCGTTTTGCGTACACAGACCCCCAACTATCAGACTTTATGGATGAGGCTGGCATCCTCCATTTTAGTTCACTCTCTTTGTTGTTTGTTGCCTGATCCTGCTGTTCTCTTCTTTTTGGGGTGATTTTGTGAATTATAGAATAGTCTATTACTAAGCTAGAACTTTAATTGCGGGGACTGTCCTTGAAGGCTATCGCCAGATGGGCGATGAACAAATAAATAAAATAAAACTAAATTGTGCCACGGATGGAAGGTAGAAAAGGAACCCCTTGAGAGCAGCTTCCAGAGGGCAAAATTTGTTATAGGGCAAACCTTTTTACCTGACGAGAGGGGAGAAGGAGAGCCCCAGAGAGGGGAAAAGGGGAACTCCATTCTCCAGTAACTTTTGATTTGGCGGGCGGCCAAGGCTAAACGCCCATCCGGGGAGCCGGATCCGGAGTGGGCGTAAGGGGTACTGATTGAACAAGTCTACACCTCTACTCTCCACCAGGTTACTTGGGCATAAAAATGATAGATAACCTAAAGTAAGTTAGGGCCACTAGAAGAGGAAACGTGGATTGAAAATGCATTACAAACCACTACTCCCAACCGGAGTCTAGAGGAGCATGAAATATTTCCCCTCTCCCGGTTGCGACCATGGATGAGTAGACGAAAGCTGTTAGGCGACTAGCTTGCCTCATTAACCGTCGGCCAACAACAAAGGGGGAGAAGCACCTCATAAAGAACGTGTGAAAAGGGGGGGGGGCAATGGAGACGTATAGAATGAATGCAACCCAGGTAGTTTGAGACTAGTTTAAGGCTACGGGGGTAAGTGAGGACGAAAGGGCATGTTATTTCCCGCCTACCTGGTGCCTGCGTGCGATGATTGTGCTGACCAGATGCCCTTCGTGACATCCTCCATGACATCATTCATGGGTCATCCCATACCTGAGTCATCACTGACAGCATTCACGACTTATCCTGACGCTATTCATGACGTCATCACTGACATTTATGACTAAACCCCTGACATTTATGGTCATCCCTGACATTTATGACTTCATCCCTGACTTTTATGACTTCATCCCTGCCATTTATGACTTCATCCCTGACATTTATGACTTCATCCCTGACATTTATGACATCATCCCTGGCATTTATGACTTCATCCCTGGCATTTATGACTTCATCCCTGGCATTTATGACTTCATCCCTGGCATTTATGACTTCATCCCTGGCATTTATGACTTCATCCCTGGCATTTATGACTTCATCCCTGACATTTATGACATCATCCCTAGCATTTATGACTTCATCCCTAGCATTTATGACTTCATCCCTAGCATTTATGACTTCATCCCTGACATTTATGACTTCATCCCTGACATTTATGACTTCATCCCTGACATTTATGACGTGATCCCTGGCATTAATAACGTGATCCCTGGCATTAACAACGTCATCCTTGACATTTATGATGTCATCCCTGACATAATTCATGACGTAATATGACATTATCCCCGACGTCACTTGACGGGTAAGCTCGATACACCGCATACAAGACCTACATTTTAATTTAAATAGCCTCCCCCCCCTCCCTTCCCGCACCCAAACAGGGTGTTCGATCTTTCGACCTTTATCACAGGTAAAAAGGTGGTTTAACTTCGAGCCAGCTGAGTTCCAGTGGGGCAAGAACACAGGCCCGTGTATGAGATGTTAGCGAGTCACTAACCATTTCGCTAACGAGGAATTTAAATGAATTAGTTATAGCTGGTTGTCGCTATGTAGTCGTCCTTTTACGTTTATCGTCCTTTATTCTACTTTATTCTTTATTTTTCATTATCATTCAACTCTCTTTTCGGAGAGCTTTCGTTTGCTTTTGAAAGAGTGTTTTGTATGGGAGCACTAAAGTCTAATTCTACCCAACTTTAAGCACAACTGGTGTCTGCTTTGTCTCATCTAGGCTTTGTAATTCCTTCAAAAGCCTTGCATGTTTTGGATGCCGCCCCCCCCCCCTCCCTCCCTCCCTAGCATAAAAGACAAAATTGAACTATGTTCAACCATTTTTGCCTCTTCCAACCCACTATTCGAGCCCATTAAAAAGTCATTTCGTTCGTAATTTTGTTCTGCACAATTTACTAACGTTATATTAATGGTAGTTGTAGTGGTGGGAGGGTAGTTGCGAATTAGAAAATAAATGCTTAACCCCCAACTCTCAACTCAGTCATCATTCTCACTTTTTAATTAATTGCCTATTCTTTTTCCCTGTGTCTTAATTATTCATTTTTTAATGATCTAATCATTTTATTCGTTTAGTGCTAACGCATTGGCGAGTATTTATACACAAACCTTCACCAACTTTACCTCTGTACAGGTATAAACATCAATGGATTCATCGCATATTTAGTTTTATTTGACTTCATTTCATAAGCATATTGAGGGCAATGGGACTCCACAGAAACTCTCTTCTTATCTTTCTTTCATACGTGCTTGACTCTAATGTCCTCTACGATGAAAATGAGGTGTACTCACCTCAAAAAACACCCGAAAACTTCTTAACAATCTAGGTACGTTATCGGATGTTCAGAAGCGGTTGATGCGATTATTTGTAAACAATAACTTTAATAAACATGAACTGTCATTACAAGATTTTCTTATCAAGAGATTAGCATACAAAGAGTATCTTGGTTAAGTGCTTGGTTTTGTCTCGCTTCGGAGGTGGTGGGGTAGGGCAAGATTCTCGAATGACTCAGAGGTAGGCTGGTGGATTTTATGTTGTGTAGTGACAGAAATTATTTGTGCCTCGAATGTCTTGGCAGAAGGAAGTTTGAAAACACGTGGTGGACTGTCAGAACAGAAAGAAAAATATCCACAGGGTTCAATTATTTGGTTTTAATTGGGGGGAAAATTTTAGCGGTAATGAGTAAGAATGGTAGTAATGGGGAATCAACAGAGAATGTTTTGGTGAACCACCGTAGGTCGCATTGGCAAACCACCATAGAAAGTACTGGTGAACTACCATAGGAAATATCGATGAACCACCATAGGAGGGGGAAAATCCAGGGAAGGTGGTCGTGAGACCATCTTCGTCCTTCCTAAACCTACTCTCCGATAAGAGGGAAGCAACAAGGAAGCTTTGACTCCTCCTCCCTATTCGAGATTAGGCGTAGCGCTTTTCAATTTCTGGACTCTCACCAAAGGCCACGTAGCCCCCTGGCCCGCTCGCCCAAAAGTTTGGAGGAAGGAAGAGAGGATGGTTCGTACGACGAGCTGAGCAGCTTCCAGTAAGTCACATGAGGCAACAGAGCCTTCATTAAATTATACAACCAAAATCCCCGGAGTTCTGTATCCAGGAAGGTTACGACCATCACCGTGAGGATCTTCAAATGGAGAAGAGCCTCAGCGTTTCCTTCAAGCTAGGCCTGGAAGGCTTTTTTTCATTGAAATTTCGGTGGACTCCGACTTGAATAGGAGGAGCTGCGGAGGATCGTCTCCTATAGCTCCCCATTTGCTATCTGCCTTCCGAAGACCATGGTGGGTGCGTGTGCCCTACCCACCATCCAGAAGTATAAGAGTTTTGCAAACTCAACAGCACAGGATGAGGGCCAGACAGATGGATACGCGATTTATACCCGACAAGATGGATCAATTTTACTTTCGACTTTAAATAACTTCTTTTAAGCAGAGTCAGTACATCTGAACAATGTGTAGCGGACTTACGCCGCGTCGTTGCGCGGTTGCCGAGGCTCCTTTTTTTTCTCCTTGCCTCAGTAAGGGGCAAGGGGGCGTGTTTTTCTAGCCGCTGTCCGGACCCAGCTTAGCCACGCCTTTTTTCGCTACTTTCTGCCTTTCTTGTATTAACTATTATCATCTCCACCGCATTGAGGTGTAGCCTGTGTACTCTAATACACGTGGTCATTCCAGCCTGAATACAAATTAGGGGAGCCCCATCATTATGTTGACTTGAACTCTGATGGGGTCGTGGCAAGTTTTCTGTGCTTAGACCTCGTTTCCTCTCATCATGCCCGTTTCTAGCCAACTAGCTCCTTAACAATCTCACTAGGCTCAATGACCTGGCCACCGTAAGGAGCTTTTCTGGCCGCCGTGCTGACGGGACTCGATGCCCCGTCCGACACCAGCTTAGTTTTTCTTTCTTTCTGACACCCTGGCTTCTTACCCTACCTCCTCACTTTCCCTACAACCCCTCCCACAACTTTCTCTGGTCGGCCTCTAATTTCACAAGATAGATGCCGACCAGCTTCCTTTCACCCAACCATCCTGGATTGGGGCTGAGGGGCGAGGGGACAACGCTCCCTCACCCCTGAGCTCCGCATTGGGGTGGTGGTTTTTAACAAACTGCCTTACTCCCACCCTCACATACTTTACTCTCTCTTTTCACTGTCTATCAATTTTACGCCGAGCCCAAGGTGGAGCCACCATGCCGAAGGGCTGCCTGGCCACTGTTCGGGAAGGCCTCAAATGGCGGCAGCTGGCTTTGTTGGCTCCGTATTCACCCCTCGCAGAGCGGGCTACTGCCTGGCGTGATAAGCGTTTGCGTCCCGTGAAAATAATAGGGTCACAATGTCTAATGATGAGATTTTTCAAATAAATACTCCTCCTTTACCTTCCCTTCTACCATCTCGGGGCCGCTCTTTGGCAGCTCTACAACAGAAAAGGAGGCCCCCCTCCTCTGTGACAAGGAAGCACGCCGGTCACCCATAATTAACCATCGATAGGTACAACACCCTTAAGGGGCAAGGGATAGCAGGGCCCATCGGTCCGTGCCCCCTAACGTCCTGCAGTCTTGTATTCTAAGGCTAAAGGGGGGCAGCATTCCTGTGACCCTCCTCTCTTCCCCGATGGCATCCGGTTCGCCAGCTCTAGAAGAGATGAAAGGTACCTCGAATGTGGTAGGGATGGGCATGGAGCCCCCCCCCCTTGAGATTGACCTGATTCAGCCCCAGATGGTAGGATCTTACGGGGTTGAACCCGGACTCGGTGCCAAACACAAAACCAGAATCCACCACTGTGAAAGCTTCTCTTCAGATGCCTCGGGCCCCCGAGAACTTACAAAGAGAGGAGGTACCTCCTTCTCCGGCTGGTACCCTTTGACAGCTAAGACCTTCTCCATTTCAGAGAAAGATCTTGCTGAGGTCAGTCCATCTGGCATAAGGGCTCCTTCCAACGGTAGAGAAAAGAGGGTTCATTCCCCAATCCTCTTCCCTAAAGACAAAAAATAGAAAAAAACTAAGAGGACTTAGGGACCCTCTCACTCCACGGGAACTCCAGAGAAGGACGGGTCCGCTGCCGTTTTGGCAAGCGACCAGGCCAAGATCGGCACGTCTGGCCCCGATGCTCCCACAGGTGCATGGCTTCAGACCAAGACATAAGTCACAAGTGCACCGAACGGAGCCTCGATTACGTCGGGGCTCCTCATTCAGAGACTACCTGGCGTTTTCGAGCCCGTTGGCTTCAATACTTATGGCAGCATGTTGGCTAAGAGCAACACCATCCATCAGAGGAGAGTACTAGCTAGCCTGATTGGTAGAGAGCCGAAGGTGACCCGTTTCTCGGACGGGAGCTTTCTGGCGAATGCGTCGGATCCTTCCGTGACGTTCAGCACCTGGGGTGCTGATAGCGCTACTACCTTACTTGATCCTTTGTTCGTTCGAAACTTGATTACGGATGCGAGTTTCTTGCATCCTCCGCCGAGCTTGTATTGCGGAAGGGGGACTCGATTCACCACACTGGCCTCAGCCTGGTGACCGGTGCCTTCCGCATGTCTCCTATTGAGAGCTACTTGTCGATGCTCGGGACATGCCATTCTCTCTACGCCGTATACAGTGCTCTATTTGCCTGTACACGCGAACCAAGCGGCTCCCTTTTTTGCCAACAGCTCCCACTGCATCCACAGCTGATCTCGACACTGCCTATGCCGCCGAGAGAAGCCAGTTATACTCTAAGCTCTTTGAGTTTAGGGTTAGGAAACTCCCTCGAGAGCTCGGAATAGCTCTCGTGCCGGTGGCGTCCCTGACGCTAACCTGGAGAGTACCACTTTTGATTATTTCTCGCCACGCCTCTGCTTCCAAAGCTTCTACTGTGCCGGGAGTATTGCGTTCTGTCTTTTTGGAGCACACTTTGTGTCACGCTGTATCAGTGCCAGTGTATACGGATGGCTCCAATTCCCAAAACGGGGTTGGTTTCCACGCCGTATCTCCTCTGGTTGAAGTCAGCTCGACTCTTCCTGGCTCTGCATCTTTAGTCATGACCGAGCTGACTACAATACAACGCTCGGAACGGGAGTTAATGTGTCGTTTTCGTTGCGGATACCGGATTGTAATCTTTAGCGTCCTACAACACGCCCTGAGTGCTCTCGGGGCATTTGAATCTCCACATCCTCTGTTTCGCGGTATCCGTGATCTCCCGTTTCCCGCGAGCCGGGTGGATGTCGAGATTATATTCTGCTGACTTCCTGGATGTATGGGAATTGCGGAGAATAGGGCGCGCCGATGAAGACAGCGGGCTCTGCCTGGCGCTGCGTCTTTCGTCACAACCGAGCTAATTACAATACAACGCTCGGTACGGGAGATAATACGTCGTATCCGTTTCGGATTGCGGATTGTGATCTTTGGAGCCCTACAACGCGCCCTGAGTGCTCTCTTCTGCTAGCTTTCTGGACGTGTAGGAATTGCAGGGAATGAGTGCATCGATGAAATTGCTAAATAGTCCGCGAGGACAGGGCTGCCCTCTGGGCTGCTTGGCCAAGAAGATGGGAGACGGCCAACGGAAACATAAAGTTGCTTGTTATTGCGCCACGACTATTCCTATGGACCTACCCCAAATGCAGCGATGAATTCAGGTCGTTTTCTGTCATCTTCAAATTATCCACACTCGCGGGGGGAAAACGCACCGCCATTTGATGGAGCACTCCCTCCACCTTACCATGACGACTGCGTGCTCCCCCAGATTTTTCTGAAGAGTCTTGTGTAATGCCTCTATCTGGTTGATCTTCAAGCACGTTACCTGTCCGGGTATTTGGACGAACAGGGTGGCTACCTCTTGTCCCTTGTACTCGCGACGGGCTCAATTACACAGACTTGTGGAGTATCTGACTTTTTGGAGGAGGCTGGTCTCCTTAATTTTATTTGACTCTTTGTTGTAGGTGGCATGTTCCTGCGCCGAGGGGAGGCGGGCCAATCACCGACACGGGAGCGTTCTTCCTTCTTATTCTTGCTTTGTTCCTCGTGTTTTATTTTTGTATGTGTTATTTGCCTTTATTTTTTGTTTGAGGGGGGGCTTTTTTTTGTTTTTTTAGTCTTATGCACATTTGTTTCTTTTTTTTATCTAACCTAGCATTAGGCTGTAATATGATTGCGACGACTTTTTCTTGCAGACAGTCGTCAGATGGACGATAAAAAACCCCCCACAATAATTCTTATGGTTCTTACCCAATGCTTCGCAATGTGGTTCACGATTATATCATATGGTAGCTAACTAATACTTTCTATGGTGTCTAGCTCATACTTTTTATGCTAGTTAACTCGCTTCCTAGGCTAGGTCACTTATACTTTGTATGCTGTTTTAACTCTACTTCCTATCCTAGTTCCTTTAATTCCTATTGTGGTTTACCTATACTCAGAGCCGTAGCAATGTCTAGTGCCCCCTACCCCAAATCAAGATTGTGGGACTCCCATAACAATATATCCTACATTTAGAAGTAGTGCCAGACACGACAATTACTATATTTAGGAGTCTCGATGCTGCGGAATACTTGTCCTTAAGCGTTTTTATTATCCTTGAATATTGTTAGTTAGCCCATTGGCCATGTTGTAGAGGGAAGTCCTCAACGCAAGAAAATGGGGCCCAAAGGTAGACTGGGCGCGGCGCCAACCCAGAGAAACCCCTGTGGATGGTTTATCCCATCCAACCTACTCCTATTTAGACAAGGAGGTTAAAACACACGATATAAAAAAAATGATTTATTCAAGAAAACTAAACTCAACTTGTATATGGAAAATGCATACATCGAAAAAAAACAAAATATACAATAAAAAATATAGAAAAAAAAACAGAAAAACACATATCAACGCCAAAAAAATGTTTTGGGCAAATTTCGTGAAAATCAGGCCAGTATTTTTGGTGTAATATTGTTAACGAACAAACTTTTCTCATACTTAGTATGATCCCAGAAATATTCCTGTAATACAAATATTCTGGTCTATCATTAATGACACAGTTGAAAGGAAATAGATAAATCAGATAATTACAGAAAATGTGTATTCGAAAATTTTATATTTTCATTAATAAAATAATTTTGGGGGCCACAGTAGGGCCCCTTCGGTTCGAACCCCCGGGGGGTTCGGGGGGGGGGGTTGCTACGGCTCTTCAGGCTATACCTCATTGATTTTTCTTATATTTTCTATAGTGCTTTACCTGTGCTCACTACGGTAGACCTGGGTCTTAGAGGAGCGTCACAGAATTCCGTTCCAGTACAGTGCACGGGGTCACCCAGTATACACTGTTCTACCTATTCCCTGGACGAACGGGAGGCCTAAATCACGATGCCATTTCCCAGAATGCTTCGCCTCCGTGCGGAAAGATGGCCCCTAATTTTCTAACACCCCTACGTGCTAGTGGTCCATGCTACAGCTAGGAAGTGGACCACCGGTGCAATGACGCCAACTCGACGAATTCACGAGTAAACGCTTTAACGCTAAATTTAGACCGAGAACAACGATACAGAAGTATAATGGGACAATTAATGTAGATAAGATAATGAAAAAGCGAGTGGATGTTCTCCACCCGAGATATTGAAGATAGATAATTCCGGGAATCAGAAATAGAAATGGCCTACAAAGGCCATGATTGTTTGTCAAGCAGGACAATGGAAAGGGAAAAATGAAATGGTGTAATAATGAAGCATAGCTAAAATGTCTAGATTTTTCCTCGCATCTAGATTCTGTTAGAAATGCACTCATACTTTTTCTCTGCAACTCCACACTTTCTTTTGCCATTATTTCCAATATACACTATATTCTCCTAAATCATTTTGCTAATATCACTTTCTAATTTACACATTTCTCTCGCATATTCGTTTCTCATTCTGTCTACTTCTCTCACACTCAGAATTTTGGGGGGTCCGTTTGAATCACAATCAATATGTTCTATGATGCGTTGTTGTGTGAGCGTCTTCGACTTACCCGACGATCAATTCCATTCCCAAAGCTCTTGATTGGCATTCTTATCATCCGTCTCCTGATTCATCGTTCTTATGTTATTTAGAGCTCTTTAATCAGTGTTGGCGCGTTGTGATTTTAGTGTTTTTTTAATTAATTTCATTCTGTGAACTATGTATAATTACCGCATTGTGCTTAATTCTTTTCAATTAGTGTTTTTTAATTAATTTCATTCTGTGAACTATAATTACCGCATTGTGTTTAATTCTTTCCAACTAGTTAGTGCTGTGCTCCGCATTCACTGGTAGTTTCGCTTGCAAGTACCAAATTTTACTTGTAACTCATTGCTCATTTCATCTACAATATTAACTTCCTTCTCACTCCATTGATTCATTTGTTGTCACATGCTGCTCTGTGTCCTACTTCCTGGCTAACCCTCCCCCACTCCCACGCCTTGCGTCGGAGAACCCGCCCCTACAACCACGCATCGCCTGGGCGATCCCTCCCCACTTTCTAAGAGTCAAGTTAGGGTTAAGTTATCCCGTCTTCTACGCTCTTCATAATTCTCGCCTGTGCTCCCTCCTTTCTCACCCACTATGTATGATAGGGACTCAATCTTCTCACTCAACTCTTTAAAGTATCATCTTTCTCCAGCCACATACGCAAAGCTAAAGGGGGCTGGTATCCCCCGAACGCGCCCAACTAGGAGGGGGCCGAGACTTTCGGCGTCCCTTAGGAACCTCTTTCGCCCTACCATTCTTCCTTTACCTAACACCTCCAAGTCTCCCCCTTCCCCCTGTGCTCATCAGCAGGCGCTGTCGGCGTCTCTTCTGAACATCAGGAGCCTGAAAAATAAGTCGGAGTATATCCATGACCTCGTTATTCGCACTGGGGTTTCCTTCATTGGCCTTACAGAAATCTGGCTCGAGTCTGACTCTGGTTCATGCACTGCCCTTGCAACGCCTCCGGGTCATTCTTTCCTGCATGTTCCTCGGAACGACCGTGGATGGGAAGTTGCACTGATTTCCAACTCATCCTTCTCCCTGAATCTTCTTCCCTCTCCCCCCCCTTTAGCCTCATTTGAGGCTCTCATTGCTGTCTAGCGTGATGTGCCAGCTCTGACTATTGTGGTCCTTTACCGCCCTCCCAGCTAGTCTCCGGCCTTATTTCTCGAGGAGTTCAGTAACCTCTCTCCAACCTATCCTCTACTGGCTCTCTTCTTATTCGCGATGACTTCAATCTTCCTAGCCACAATGAGACTTTTCGCGCATAAATTGACATGATCGACCTCTTCTCTCTTACAAAACATGTGTCATCCTCAACATATATACATGGTACTCGTAATATCCTTGACTTAGTCATCTCGAACCTCCATATCTCTAGACTATCAGTAACTGACCTTTCTAATACGATTTCTGACCAATTCTTGGTCAATTTTAAATTCTATATTCCCTACTACCTACCTACTTGTTCGTCCCGAGATCCTACTCCTTTCCGGCGACTATCGTCAATTGATACTACTACTCTCTTTAACGATGTTGTTTCTGCCCTACCTCCTATTGATACTACTGCTCCACCTGACCAAACCTTATACTCACTGTACCAATCATTACTCGCCTGCCTTGACGTGCACGCCCCACTTATCACTTCTTCAAAACCACCATCACCGCGCCGCTTGGTTCACCATGGATCTCCTTCGTTCAAGGAGATCCTTACGTGCCCATGAACGTGCCCTTCGTAAAGCACGCTTTCCTGGGCAGGACACGACCTCCCTCTCACTTGCCTAGCACCCTGCTACTTCGACTTATTCTTCCAAATTAAAATCAGCGCATGAGGCTCATTCACGCAAACTTTTGTCTGAGAGCAAGAATGACTCCCGGACTATCTTTTGTCTTCTCTGTCGTCTTTCCTCGCCTAGCCCCATTTCCCCCACCTCTCCTCCCATCAACCCCTCTACTCTTTTTAATTTTTTCTCTTTTAAAGTTATTAACCTTCGCGCCGTACAACCCCAGTCGTCTGAACAAGCCCATGTTGTTCTCCCCGACCATACTCCATTGCCACTTAACGTCCTCACTCGGGCATCCTCTTGGAAAGTAACTACTCTGATCTCACGTTCTAACAAATCTGGATCCCTTAAGGACGTCTTTCCACCTAAACTCCTCCACTAAATTCTCCCTGCTGTCCTCCCACTGATTCTTCATCTCTTTAACACTTCTCTTGCCACAGGGGTGGTTCCCTCTTCCTTCAAACATGCCTCAATTCGACCTAGCCTTAAAAACGCACCTTAACCCATCTGAACCATCTGGCTATCACCCTATCTCACAGCTTCCATTTCTCTCTAAGATCCTCGAGAGAGTGGTTTTCTCTCGCCTTAATGACCATATTTAAACTGCAATATCGATGAAACGTACCAATCGGGGTTCAAAGCGAAGCACTCTGCTGAAACCGCTCTTCTTAATGTTTCAGACAGTTTACGTAGAGCTACCGATAGGGGTTGTACGTCCATTCTAGTCCTCCTAAAGCTCTCCTCTGCTTTTGACACTATCGGTCACACTGTCCTCCTTGATCATCTTCAAACTTTCCTTGGTCTCTCGGGCACCGCACTTGCTTGGTTCCGCTCATCCTCTCCTCCCGCACTCAATAACCTCTCCTCTGAGCCTGCGCCCATTCATTTTGCGGTGCTTAGGGCTCAGTACTTGGTCCTCTCCTCTTTCGCATCTACTTACTTCCTCTTGGCCCTCTTGTCGATTTTGGCCTGTCCTTCCACCTCTATGATGATGACACTCAGATATACCTTTCCTCATCCCCTGTGTCCTTCTCTCAATCAATTACCAAGCTCCTTTCAGCTTACACCTCCATAAACGAATGGCTGTCTGCCAACTTTCTCAAACTTAACCACGATAAAACTGAAGTTCTCCTTGTTGGTACCGCTTCGATGGTGGAGAAATTTAAAGCTCTCTTCCCCTCTCTTAACCTTGGGGAAACCAATATCGCCCTCTCTGATTCCGTCAGTAATCTTGGTGTTATTTTCGACAATCAACTCTCGTTTAAACCGCACATCCATCGTATCTGTAAGTCTTCCCTCAGTTTCCTCCGCAACTTTTCACGTGTTCAATTCCATTTTGATCGACGAAGCCTTGAGACTGCTATTCAGGTCTTCGTCACCTCACGCTTAGACTACTGCAATTCTCTTCTAGTGAATCTCCCTTCTTCGTCACTTCGCCCCCTAAAACTGGTTCAAAACTATGCTTCCCGGCTCCTCCTTTGCCACCCCCGGTTCTCTCCTTCGATGCCTCTGTTACAGGAGCTACACTGGTTACCTATTCGCTTCCGTACCCACAATAAAATTCTTCTCATCACCTACGAGGCCCTAAACCTCGAGGCTCCACCTTATCTCTCGTCTGCCCTCTCTCGTCATCAAACTCCTCGGGTACTCAGGTCTAACCTCGCTCCCATCCTAAATACTCCTCGTTCTGTCCTCTGCCCGATGGGTGAGCGTTCCTTCTCAGTTTGTTTTCCTAGACTCTAGAATGCTCTTTATGCCCAAGTCCGACCCCCCCCCCCTTGCTACTTTTAAACGTCTCCTGAAGACTCATCTATTCAGAATTGCCTTCTCTTCCCTGTAAATTTTCTCTATACTCGCTACACAACCTGCGCTCTGTGAGGGCTAGCAGCCCTACATGGCGCATTATAAATACTTATTATTATTATATTATTATTTTTATTGACCAATCCACTTTTTATTCGCGGGCACTCAACATCTCGCTATGACGGTCGGTCCGCGTTTTGCTTTTTTTTTGTAATAACACCATAACTATTCGGCGGATTCTAACGAAATTTGAAACCCTTATGTTGTTTTATCTTCTCTTTCGAATCATCACTTACACAACCAATACTATCACCACCTACACCTACACCACCGCCACCTACATCACTGCCACCTGCACAACCGCCACATACACCACCACGTACACCATCACCGCTTACACCAACTACACCACAGCCACCTACACCACCACCGCCTACACCACCACCGCCTACACCGCCACCTACATCACCACAACCTACACAACTACCACCTAAACCACTACCAGATACACCACCGCCACCTACACCAGAACCACCTACACCGCATCTACCACCAGCTACACCACCGTCACCTTCACCCCCCCACCACTTACACAACCACTTACAACACCTGCACCATCACAATTTACAACACCTTAGCCCTCACCACTTACAACACCTACACCTACACCACCACCACTTACAACACCTACATACTATTATCTACACCACCATCACCACTTACAACATCTACACCACTACTACCTACACTACCACCTACACCAATACTACCTACACCACCGCCACCTACACCACCGCCACCTACACCACTGACACCTAAACCCCCTACACAACAACCACCTACCATACTACCACCAGCACCACCTACACCACCAGCACATACACCACCGATACCTACACCACCAATACCTACACCACCAATACCTACACCACCACCACATATACCACCACCGTCTTCTACAGCACCTTCACCACCACCTTCTACAACACCTACACCGCCTACACCACCACTTACACCGGCTATAGCACCACCGCCTATTGGGTTGAGGAATAAGTTCTTTCGGTTTTATCAAATTTATTCATTACCATTAACAATTTTAGAAAAACTTCATTTTTAATTGATAACAATATGCAATTTAATCAATAATGTATTCTCCGTTGTTATTTACGACTTCTTCCCAACGTTCAACTAGTTTTTCGATGCCTCTGGATTTTGACTTAGAGAATTCGTCTAACCAGGTTCTTAATTCCACATCAGTAATGAACGAAACGCCACGTTAATTGTTGGAGAGCGATCGGAAAAGATGGAAATCCGATGGAGCCAAGTCTGGCGAATATGAAGGATGCGGCAGTATTTCCCATTTAAGCGTTTAGATGGCGTCTTTTGTCATATTGGCAATGTGAAGACGAACATTGCCGTGTTGCAGAAGGACTCCATAACGTCGATGAGGTCACTTTTCACGAATAGCTTCGGCGAGTCGATACATTTGTTGAACGTAGAGTTCTGCATTGACAATCTCGTTGTCCGCAAGGAGCTCATAAAGAATGATGCCTTCACAATCCCACCACACACATAGCATCGTCTTTCGTGGATGAAATCCTTGCTTTAATCGTAGAATTGTTTTTTTTTATTGTGGCTAAGCCATTGTTTTCGATCGTTCATGTTGACATAAACACACCACTTTTCGTCGCCAGTGATGATCGGGTGAAGAAATCTGTCCCTATATCCAGGAGTAGCCTTGTGACGAGCAAGCAAACCTGCGGCAATCGTGGAGCGTTGGAGTTTGTGGCTTTCGCTCAAAACGTGCGGAACCCATGCACGGAGTTTTTTAACTTTCCCCATCGAATGAAGTTGATTCACTACAGTTTTCTGATCACACGTCAATTGTACAGCCAATTCTCTAGCCGATTGACGAGGATTTTCATGAAGAATGTCGTTCAATCGATCTTCATCCAACTTAATGGTGCCACCAGAACGTTCTTCGTCATTAAGATTGAAATGACCGTTTTTGAAACGTGAAAACCACCATTGAGCTGTCCTTTCTGATAAAGCATTTTCTCCATACACAGCACAAATATCGCGATGAGCTTTGGCTGCGTTTGCATTGTTCCCGTCTCAATTGAAAATGAATAACAACAAGTGTCGAAAATGCTCCTTTCTTTCAACTTGACATTCCATTTTGAGGGTACAGAACAAAAATTAAATTAACACAACTTTTAAATAAACCGCAATGGCTTATTACTCAACTTCAAGACGTAGCCTAAGCAAAAGCCTAATAGTCTACCCTGTTAAGAGACGTAGTCTAACCTTTGCAAATTTTGCTCTCATTATTTATTATTGTTTCTTAATATGTGCACAAATCACGTCAACAAAAAAATCAACATATTAAAAAAAAAGCAATAACTTATTCCTCAACTTAATACATAATCTACACCACCACCACCTGCACAACCTACATCACTACCGGCTGCACCACCACCTACATCATCACTACCTACTCCATCACCACCTACATCAACACCACATAAACCCCCACCACCTACACCACCACCTTCTACAACACCTACACCACCACCGACACCACTACCACCACTACCTACACCACCACCTTCACCACCACCTACACCACCATCATCTACACCACCACCACTTACACCACTACCACCCAAGGTTATCTCGGGAATTATTTTGTTTTGGAAATAACATCATAATTATTCGGCTGATTCTAATGAAATTTAAAACCCTTAGGTTGTTTTGCATTCTCTTTCGAATGATATATTTACCAATGTCCTTCCAAGGTTACTAGGGGAATCATTTGGCAATAACATCCTAACTATTCGGCGGATACTAACAAAATTTAAAATTCTTATATTGTTTTACATTCTCTTTTGAATGATATAATTGCCAATGTCCTTCCGAGGTTAGTCTGTGAATTATGTAAAGTTTTGAAGGTCGTAAGGTCATAAATCAGTATAAGTGAGAACACGCGAATTTTGGTCAGCAGATCTTGTTTTCTACCTTTATACAGTCCTGAAAAAAAATTGGAGACTTCCATATTTTTCCTATAAAAAAAATTGATAGAACTAATCAAACGTTGCATTTTGTATTTTTGTATTTATTTTATTAATAAATACAGTCAATTGATGCACGCACTCAAAATTTATAGATTCCCTTTGTTCAGGATTGCTTGCATTCATTTTAGCATGATGGGGACCAAATTTTAGAATAATTATTCCGATCAATTAAATTTTAGAATAATTATTGCGATCAAGTAAATTTTTTAATAATTATTCCGATCAAGTAAATTATAGAATAATTATTCCGATCAAATAAATTTTAGAATAATTATTCCGATCAAATAAATTTTTTAATAATTATTCCGATCAAGTAAATTATAGAATAATTATTCCGATCAAATAAATTTTAGAATAATTAATTCGTCCCTGCTCGAACCAGGGAAAGGGTGGGGGCTATCCCATTCCCTCTTGGCTCCAGTAAGAGTGGTAGTTTTTAACATGATTGCATTATTCACGCTCCTCTTCTCTTTTTAATTACCATCTTATCTTTCTTTTCGTTATCTATCCTTTTACGCATTTGGAAGATTGTGTGCCCTCCAGGCACACAGATTTCTCCTACCAACTTTCTGCGCGAAATGTCCTCGTTGCTATTGCGCTCTAAATTCGACGAACAAAAATGGATCCTCGACTACAAATACGATTCTCTCTCCGGATTTCAAACATTTCCCGTTACATTTGCAGAAGTTTCAACCATTAACTCACTTAAAGCGTTAATCCAAAATATTTTCTTCCAATACCCCCTCTTTTCCCGCCAAAACATCGCTTTTCATTTTCCTGCCATGACATCGCCTTTCATTTTCCCGCCATAAGCTTAGCTTTTTTTTCTTTTGTTTTTTTTGTCTATACTTGATTTTGTTTGTGTTTTTTGGTTGTTTTTTTATTGAGTCGCTTAGTATTAGGCTAAGACTTAATTACGGCACTTATGACTTTGATGGGAGTTGCCAGATGAGTGTTTAAAAAGAAAGTGCCGCCATATTTGCTTTACCCCCTTTTCCCCGAATTGCTTTCTGTAACTCTCTTTCTCGACCTTTTCCTCTTCTTCCACACTTTGCATCCCCCGTTCTTCTCCACCGAGGACTCTTCCTTGTTTGCATCCTTCCTTCTCTGTGGTTTGCACTCGTTGAGAACCCATCCGATCCCGCATATTCTTTAAGGTCATCGTCCTTGCCTACAATACCTTTCATGCTGCCGCCCCCTCTTGCCGCCGCCCCCTCTTGCCGCCGCCTTCTCTTGCCGCCGCCTTCTCTTGCCACCGCCCCCTCTTGCCACCGGCCCCCTCTTGCCTGCCTTTATAACATAACCTTCATGGGTGACAAAATCCGCAACGGCCTATCAAAAGACATTCGAGTCCATCCACACTCCAACAACCCTTCATAAACTACATTCAAATGATAGTGTCCATAACATCACCTTGAAGCTATCACCATTCAAGACTCCCGAAACATGCTGCCATGCACCTACAACATACAATAATACTAACATTAAAATATATGCAATTTATATCCTAAGAGACCAAACTCGAAAAGGCATAATAACTTTCTCTCCCCAAATTCTCTTCCAACCGGCGCTTGAAAATATTTAGATTTCTACTGGACATTGTATCCGCTCTCTATTACCTTCTGTGGTAAATCATTCCACAAATTTACCACTCTATGAGTAGCCAAAATATTCTCTTACATATAACATACACCCTTGTTTTCTTAAGATTCAAGTGGTGACTCCTAGTCTTATTACTACCCTCTGACTCGAAGAACTTTTCAAAATCTAACTTATCCAAACAAGACCAAAATTTTAAGAACTCAACCCTATCAACTTCTCATTGAACATATCCTTAATTCTGAGAGCCTTAGGTTCCGGCTCTACTACTTTTTCATGGATGTAATACCTTCTTAAATTCTGCTTCTAGGCTGTGGAATGAGCTGCATGCTTTATATGTACGTTCTCCCCATTCGTTTGGTGCCTTTATGCCTGCCTTGAAGAACCTCTTCTCTTAAGCCTTTTCTCAGTTCGAAACCACCAGAAGCTCTCTGTGAAGACCTCTGGCTCTAAGGTCTGCCATACAAAAATTCTTATTATCATACCTACTGAATTTGCTATATTTTCTGATGATGTCTTATATTATAGCGTCGTTTACTATTAAAATCATTATTGATAGCAACAATTTCATGGCAAATTTAGACAGGTTTACCGAAGCGTTGATGGAAAATGTACTTCTCCCTACACGTGTCTTCGAAAGCTCAGTATCACTCTACCTCTCTCTCTACAACCACCTTGCCGACGGTGAGAGAGCTTGCGTGATCTGCTTGAGTTAAGCTAGCTAAGCTAGGGGACTTTTTAGTCCGGTAGGGCCACCCATGCGAGTAAGGTAGCTGTAGTAGGATCCAGACTAAGGGTTGTCATCTCTATTACACATAAGTTGTTTATTAATAAGGGCCTCACCAGCTCCCTTATGCCGCGTGAGAAGAAAGGCTTTGGAACCTCTTTAAATAACGCCTTGGAGCACTCATAGGTTGCAAGAGACTGAGATTGAAGGGATCTCAGGCGTTTGGGGTACGATTAATGGAGAAATGCTAGGTACCCCTTAGAAGCTTTTTCCTAACGTGTAATGGCCTGACCAGCCCCCTGTTCCTGCTACTTGGTGAATAAAGGTTCAACTGCTCTTTGGTGAGAGAGCTTTTGTGCCTTGCTGGTTGCCAGATCAGCTAAAGATCTCGGATGAAGTCGTGGGCACTTATCTTTACTATTTGCCCTAAGTCTAGCCGTTTTTAGTTGATTATTAGGGCTTAGTAGGAAGACAGTTACACCTCAAGCACCCCTGTCGAAAAATTAGAGAACCAGTTCACTGGGGCTCTCGTGCTGCTCAGTTGGGAGCTGCGGCACGATTGGGGACGTCCGGCCAAGGATAGACCTTAGGGTTGGTCAAAGGGTTTCTGTTCGCCGAACGCCCGAAAACCTCCTGTAAATAGGCGGATGTGATTAGTACGAGAGAAAATCACAACCAAAAAAACTTTTTTCAATTCGTATGGTCCGAGAGTTTTATTAGATGGCGAAGAAGAATGGTCCTCCGTTTCGCAAGCTAATGCAAAGTTTACAGATGGAGTGAAGACTTTGGGGTCAGGAGTTGCAAGGAGCTCACAGATGCCGTTAGTGTCTGTGACTTCTGCGAACTCGAGAAGCGCCTGGGCGAGAGCATCGCTCAACTGAGAGAGGAGAACTCCCTCCTTAAAAGGAAAGTTCAACTCTTAAAAACAGAGATGCAGATGCTCAGGCGAGAAGCCTTCCGACGTCCAACATCAGATTTCTTCTGCTGCAGGGCTTCCTTAGCGAGCCAAAAAGAAGAAAAGATAGAGGAAAGAAGAGAAAGTAGAAATAGAAGAAGAGAAAGTAGAAAGTGAAGAAAAGAAAGTGGAAACAGAGGACGAGAAAGTAGAAGCAGAAGAAGAGAAACGAGAAACAGAAGAAGAGAAACAAAGGAAGACAAGAAAAATAAGAAGAAGAAGAAGAAGAAAATGTAGAGATACAAGAGGAAGCGGCAAGTCGCTTCCGAAAGGAAAGACTAAGTCGTCTGCAGATAAATGTGCAAGAGTTACCCTTATTGGTGATTCTCAAGCACGGGGTCTGCGGCCCGCATTCGCACTAGTGTGAAGGTAAGCTGCCTGCCAGGATGTGGCAACCACCACATCAGAGTAGAGGCTGAGAAATCACAGATTTCTGAGAGCTCAGTCGTTGCTCTGATGGGCAGTGGAAACGACCTCTACCTGAGAGGAGGTAGGGTAGGCCCTACAGATAAAATCCTCCACACGGTCATGGGTATGGGTACCGTGGACGACTGTGGGCTGAAAACCCACAAGCGTGTTGTAGTCGGGATGCTCCCGAGGAGAGGTCTAATACGGACCGCTCACTCGATGAACGTCTTTTTAAACCGGCACCTGGCAGATTTGTGTAAGGCAGATGGGGTCTTTTTTGGGGACCCGTACCTCACACCTTGTATAGTAGAAATGATCTCTATCAAAGGGATGAGGTACATCTTTCTTTTAAAGGAAAGGCCTTCTGTATAACATGATCCAGGATGTCGTAGGGAGGACCCAAAGAAGTATCCAGCCCAGAGTGAGGGCGGATGTACGCCAGTACGCCCGTGTCACTTCTGAAACGACCTTCTCAGAGGTCGCAAAGAGGGGTGCCTCCTTGCCAACAAACAAGCCGGGAAACGGAAGAGCGTAGGGAGTCCTACAGTCGGGAAATCCCTGAAAGTTCTTCTATTCAACGCGAGGTAAATCAGGAACAAGTTTCCTGAGCTCCGTGGCCTCGTAGCGACGGAAGAACCCGAAATGTTAGCCATAACAGAATCGTGGATAAAAACCTCAAACCGAGACTTTGAAGGCGAATTCACGATTCCTGGCTACCAACTCTTCCACAAAGATAGGCCAGACAGAGAGAGAGGGTGGCGGTGTAATGTTGTATGTCAAGGATACAATCGAATCTATGAACCCCAACATTATATCCGACCACGAGCTCCTAGGCTTTGACCTAGAGATAGATCCTGCCTGATACAGGACCTTGCTGCTTTACAGACCTCCTTCCCAACCAGTTGAGAAGGACAGGAAACTGTACCAGCTGCTGGGTGAGCTTATTCGAGGCAGAGTGTGCATCGTTATGGGCGACTTCAACAGCCAAGTTGACTGGGAACCAGAGCAGCCTGTGGCGAGAGCGCGCTACTACTGGAGTTCGCAAACAACGAGTTCCTCACTCAATGGGTCAGAGAACCGACGAGAGGAGACAATATCCTCGACTTGGTCTTCACCTATGAGGATGATATCGTTGAGGATCTCTCTTTGTAGGCGAAGAGCTCGGTGGCAGTGATCACCAGCTAGTTATATTTGGTGTCAAGATCCCGAAGGTAAGGTCTGTTGCCAGTCAATCAAGGAAACTTGACTTGAGAAGAGCAGACTTTGCAAGCCTTCGTGCTGGGCTGACTGAGGATTCGTAGAACCATTTGAAAAATAAGTTCATGAGTCTTCAACCAAGTTGCATCCCTCTGAAATGCCTCCGTCGGTCTTCTGTTCAACCAAAGTAGTTTAATCGAGAAATCAGCCAACTGCTTAGGGAGAAGAGAAATGCGTACCAGTGATCGAAGATCTCGGGTGCCTTTGACGAGTACTGGGGGCTAGCCAGAAGAGTGAAGTCCAGCATAAGGGCAGCTAAGCGTACTGAGGAACTCCGAGCGGCGACACTCTGCAAGGAGAATCCCAAGGAGTTCTTAGGCTATGTAAATAGCAAATAGCCGTAAACCAATCCATCGTAGGATTGGGCCCTTAGTGGACGAGGAGGGTGCATTAATTCGCTCAGATGCAGAAAATGCTAACCTGTTCAATGATTACTTCTCTTCAGTGTTTACTGAAGGGTGTGGTCCCATCCCACAGCCCATGGATTCATACTCGGGGAAAAAGCTCGAGGAAATGGACTTCACCGTAGGAAAAATTTAGAAAAAGATCGCTGACCTAAAGACGAATAAGTCCCCTGGACCGGATGGGTTTCTATCCAAGGTGTTGAAGGAAGTGTGCGATGAAGTATCATGACATCTGTGCGCTATCTTTAACATGTCAATCCGGACCGGATGCGTTCCTAGAGACTGGCGTGAGGCGGAGGTGACTCCGATCTTCAACAAAGGAGCCCCCAGCCATCCGTCAAACTACTGACCCATCAGTTTGACTTTGATAGTCGGTAAACTCATGGAAAGCATGATAGTGGACAAGATAACGACATATTGAGAGTCAAATCTGCTACTGAAGATTTCCCAGCACGGCTTCCGAAGGCAACGGTCATGCCTGACGAACCTTGTGGAATTCTTCCACTTCGTGCTCAGTAAGCATGATCGGGATAAAGCGGTGGATGTTGTGTACCTGGACTTTCAAAAGGCCTTTGACAAGGTACCACACCGCCGCCTTCTCCGGAAAGTGCGTGCACAAGGCATAGACGGTAAGGTAGCAGGTTAGATAGAGAGCTGGCTAAGTGACAGACGGCAACGAGTAGTGGTGAATTGACAGACCTCTAAATGGGCACCCGTATCTAGCGGTGTTCCTCAAGGTTCCGTCCTGGGACCACTACTGTTTATTATCTATGTCAACGACATGGACGGTGACATGGTCACCAAAATCTCTAAATTTGCCGACGACACCAAGCTTGGTATCAATGTAGCAAAGGAGGGGAACACTGCTCGCCTCCAAGAGGACCTTCAAAGGATTGGGGAGTGGTTGGACACGTAGCAAATGCCTTTCAACGTGGGGAAATGCAAAGTAATGCATACCGGCCACCGAAACCCCAAATCTCAGTACATCCTTAAGGGCACTGCTCTTAAATCGAGTGACACTGAGAAGGACTTGAGTGTAACTATCTCTAGCGACCTCAAGTTCTCGAAACAGTGCATCGAGGCAGAAAAGAAAGCCCAAAGGATGTTAGGCTACATAAAGCGTCAGTTTTGATACCGTAATAAGGAGATAGTACTTTGTCTGTACAACTCCCTCGTTTGGCCGCACCTGGAGTATGTCGTACAATTTTTGAGTCCTTCGTTTCGAAAGCATATCGGAAGGTTGGAACGCGTACAAGCCAGGGCAACCAAGCTGATTCCCTCTATCCGACATAAAAGTTATAAAGTTATGAGGATAGACTAAGGGAATTAGATCTGTTCTCGCTGGAAACCCGTAGACTGCGTGGTCAGCTCATCGAAATATTTAAAATACTTTGAGGGTTCGACAATGTTGACTACCGGGATATTTTCACACTCAGTAGGAACAGAATGCGCAATCACGGCTTCAAACTTGAACTGAAGCGTTACAACCGCAATCTGTGTGGAATTTTTTTCACTTACAGTATCTGCGGTAAGTGGAACACACTTCCAGTGGAAGTTGTCAACAGTGAATCTGTTGACCAGTTCATGTCAAAACTAGACAAAGTCTTGATAAATGGCCGTTTAGGGACGCAAAACAATTGAGCAGTCATATGCCCGCTCGATTGCCAGTCCAAAGGTACACTCTTTGAATGGACCATAAGGTCTCCTAGGGTACTTTCTTTCCTTGTTACTCCTTGTTACCTCTCTTTGGTTGATATGTGAGTTTGTAAAAAAACGAAATTCAGATATCGATATAGTTATAACTATAATTAATAACAATCTTTTGAATTCTACCATTGCAAATTGTCACAAGAAACAGAATTCCTAAACTTGATGAATTCCGTTCATTTCCCAAATACGTTCTTGGATGTTCAACCAATGCTTATTTCATGGTTAAAATTTCAATTATTCCTTCTATCTTTCACTTTTATAAGTATATAACTTAAAACTGTAGATAAAGTTATTTAAAACCTAATGACTTAAAAAATATATACATTGAAATATTGGTTAAATTTAAAGGGAGAATCCAGAATTTTGATTCTGGATTAGTATGAATATCACATTCAAAATAAAACAGCTGTTTTTTTCTATAAGTCGCGGGTTGGGTAGATACCAAATTTAGTGTGGGGATTGGGGGCAGGATAATTTTAGGTTGAGGAAGGTTGCCTACCACTCAACAAAAGGATTCCTACAAGGGTACAAATTGGGACAGAGAGAACCGGTGTTAAAACAAGGTCTGCTGACCAAAGTCGCGAGCTCTCTCTTATTCTGATTTATGACCTTACGACCTTCAAAACTTTTAAGAATTCCTGGACTAACCTTGTGAGAACCTTGCTAATTAAATCATTCGAAAGAGAATGTAAAACAACATAAGGGTTTCAAATTACGTTAGAATCGGCTAAATAGTTATGATGTTATCGCCAAAAAAAAATAATTTCCGGGCTAACCTTGAAAGGACCTTGGCAATTATATCATTCGAAAGAGAATGTAAAAAAAAAACATAAGTCTTTCAAATTTCGTTAGAATAGGCTGAATAATTACATTGTTATTACTGTCGTAGCTCAGGGTAGATCTTCTGACCTCCATTTGCTTTCTGTGTCTCGGAATGGGTGGCGGATAGCACGCAGGGCAACTCTGTAGTTGAGCCTGGCCTCGAATAATGCAATTGAACTTTTGGTCCAATAAATCTCTAAAAGTGACTAGTTATACTTGGCCGAATTAATTCAACTATCTAGAGGGTTCTGTATATCAAACTGGGTGAACAAAAATAAACTTTACTACTCTACAAACAAAAATAAAATATTGGACATAAAAGATAAATCTAAAATAAAATACTGGACATGAAAGACAAATCAAATATAAAATAACAGACATGAAAGACAAATCAAGAATAAGATAATGGACATGAAATATAAATCAAAGTATACACACTCGGCCGCACACGACCGACAAAAAGGGATTTCTGATTCCAGGTGGATCTGCCACCCAAAGATTCGACTGCTCGAGAGGAGCACCAGAGGTAGAAGCACTGAACTTGAGTACTTTCCAACAGCACGGGTTGGGTTTTCACTGTTCGAAGTTAGGACGGAAAATACAACCTGTACTCCAGTAACCACAGTCAGCCTCGAAAGTAGGTATCGAGGCGGTATTTGCCGGGGAGGAAGCAGGGCTCGAGAGATATTTTCTCGTTTGTTTCTTTTTTTTCTTGCCTTCGGGCTCTTGAGGTATGGGGAGGCGGAGAGAAAGAAGCTTTAAGGAGAGACAAAATAGAGAATCGATCAGGGCGCCGGGTCGTATTATAATAATTATGGCCGGGTCTTATTTAAGTACGGAATTATTCAGAGGGCAATGAATGTTTTAGTTAATATTTGACAATTATCACAACTTAATTTCCCCCTACACTCAGCCAGCAATCAAAGCCTACATGCCTTGCCTTATGCGGCGTCTCCTCTTAGCATAATACTAATTTACCCAGGTCAATGTTTTACTATTTATACAGAGCCACCGTAAGTTACCAAGGCGACGGAAGTGGATTTTACTTTATCTATACAGAGGCGCCAGGAGTGAATTTAGACCTTTACGCAATCTGACAGAACCTCTCGTTGTTACAATTAGGCTCGCTATAGGGCGTGTTATCAAACGAAAGTTACCTCAAAAGAAGTAGAAGCCGATCGCGGGTTCTTTCCGTCCTACCAATCTCTCTCTCTCTCTCTCTCTCTCTCTCTCTCTCTCTCTCTCTCTCTCTCTCTCTGACATCTCCTGCCCCTCAAGATGGAACTGCCGGGTAGGAGTGACATCCAATAATCAATCAATCTTAAGGTGGCACCTAGGCCAAACTAGGGGTATACAAAACATCGTAATTTAGAAAAAAAAATGCATAGCAATAAATTCCTGCGTAAAATTCCTAAATATAGAGACTGGAGAGTACATATGTATAAAGATTAATATTACCAGAGAAAACAACAGACAATAACCACAATTATCAATGAATACCTTTTACAAGGAGGCGCACCTGTCTCGAATTCCTAAGCAATTTTGTTAACACAATCAGTACAGAGAAACTAAATCAAAAGGGTACATGCTTCCTTAAACTTAATTGGATATATTACATGGGCATATGTACATAAAAAAATCAATCTTATAATTACAAAAAATTACTTTTAATCAGGATCAGCTCGAAGGAGAATTCTAGGGATTCCGGCTTAGGCGATCGGCTATATAGTTTTCGGAGCCTTTAATATACAGAATCTCGAATTAGAATTCTTTTAAATCAAACTCCAGCGCATTAGAGGAACATTATTGTTTTTGTTCTTTTCTCGTGGTAGCAAGTTCTGACTTGCATACGCAATGGGAAAGCTATCATCATTTTCCCCGTATTGAACGAGAACACAGCCTATTTCCTCGTTGCTGGCATCCGTTCGTATGCAAAATGGTTCTTCGGGGTTAGGCAAGCGTAATATGGGTGCAAACGCAAGTTCCCCTTTGAGTTGATCGAAACACTTTATCGTCAGTGGTTTCCATACAAGGAGCTCGTTTTTTTTCAAAAGTTCGCACAAAGGGGCGGGCAGTGAGGCAAAATTACAAATAAAACTAAGAAAAAAGGACGAGGAACCCATAAAAGATCTTAATTGCTTCTTGGTCCCGGGCAGAAGCATTTCAACAATGGCCCGAATTTTATCCTCTTGCGGAGCTAGCTGGTTATCTCCAATTCGGAAGCCTAAATAGTCGATTGTATTATTTGGGCCAATGGTTAAATTATGTTCTCGGAGTCTTTGGAGAGGTGCTTGAAGAGCATTCAGGTGCTGATTCCACTCAATCGTAGCCACATAAATATTATCAAAATAAAAAGATATATTTGGCAACCCATCTAATATCGTTCTCATCATCCGATTATAATTACTGCACGCAGTGACGAGGCCAAAAGGAAGTCGTCGAAATTGAAACAGTCCTTTTTCAGTTGGGAAAGCTGTGTATTTCTTGACCTCTTCTCGTAGTGGAATTTGATAATAAGCCTTGCACAAATTCAGCTCGATCATGAATTTGGCTTTCTCAAAAAGATGAAAATTCTGGACGATAAAAGGGATCGGCTCTGCGTCGAATACGGTTACTGAATTTAATTTTCTAAAATCGATGCACATCCGGTATGATCCATCTTGTTTCTTAACCATAACAACCGGGAAGCAATAATCTGATTTTGACGGCACTATTATTTTCAAATTCAACAGCTTGTCAACCTCAGCATTAAATGCTTGTCTCAGGTGTATGGGTAGCGGATACAACTTAGATCGGATGGGTTCTTGAGTGGTCAATTGAATGCTGTGTTCGAATTGGGCTGCATAACTAAGAATTTCAGAGATGACGTCACCGAATTGTTTTAGGAGGGACTGCAGTTCAGTTTTCTGATGAGGCGACAGCTGGTCGCTGACCTTTAATTTGGCCAAAGAGAGTTCGGGTGCGTCTGGCAAGACGTGTAAGGGATATTTGCTGTCTTGTTCTATGCATGCGACTTGCACTTCACTTACGGGATCCATAAAATAAGTAGACCCCATAAGCGATTCATGTTGCCATTTCAATCAAATAATCGACTGGTACGCGTTTCTAGATCACTTGATTAGGGTCCTTCCATTGGTTCACTAATTTATTGTTTTCAGTTGGGAGCAACAATAAGATTTCCTGACCTGGCTACAACTTTGTATCTTCAGATTTGTAGTCGAAGTAAGTTTGATATTTATCCAGGTTTGCATCCGCATTTTGGTACACTATTTCAGCGCATTTCTCCAACCTCTGTCGAAGCTAAAGCAGATATGAGTACGAGGATTGGATTTCGTGATCCACTTTTGGGTTCGCATATAATTCTTTCAATATGCTCATGGGGCCTCGTACATTTCTTCCGTATAGTAATTCAAACGGAGCGAAACCCAAGGTGCGTTGGGGAATTTCTATATACGCAAAGAGAGCTGCCGGAAGAAATCTGTGCCATTCTCTTGGCTGCTCGGCACATAATCTCTTCAGAATGGCTTTGAAACTGCGATTTGACCTTTCGCATATCCCATTTCCGGATGGGTAGAACGGGGGTCGTAAACAGCAGTTTTATCATGAGCAACTTGCCCACATATCCCATCATTTGGGACGTTAATTGGAGGCCATGATCCGACAATATCTCTTTCAGCAGCCCAACACGGGAGGAAATCGTGATGAGTGGTTCGCCACAAGAGATGCTGTCAATCTTCTCAAGTGGCACTGCTTCGGAGAATCTAGTGGCAGAATCAACCAGAGTTAAAACATAACTATGGCCCTCACTTGAATTGGGTGAATCGGCCCGATCAAATCAATCGCCACTCAAGAAAAGGGTTCAAAGATTAATGGGCTCCTATGTAAGGGTGCAGGCTTGACTCGCCCTATAATTGCGGTCTTCTAGCAGATGTCACACGACCGACAATAACGTAGGATTTCGTCCTATGCACCAGGCCAATAGAAATATTTAAAGACCCGTTGGGCCGTCTTAGAGTGGCTAAAGTGACCCGAGAAGAGACTATCATGGTCGGTTCGAAGGATGGGTCTGACGGGGGAGCGGCCCACACATAATACTTGGGACTTTGTGCTAGTGTCTGCTGATCATACGCGGAAAAGAAGTTCATCCTTAACATGTAGGAAATTTTCTTGTTGCCTCTAATGGTCTCTTGCGTCTTGTTTTGTGCTTTTATCCATAAGTGGCGGAGGGAATCGCAATCTTTCTGATTTTTCCGAAAATCATCGTTTAGGACATTTATGCAATCTGAAACCTCAGGAATATCCAGAGGTGCGGGGGCTTCCGAGTCTTTAATTGCTTGAGCTCTGGTGGTCACGGGTTGAGCTATGGGAGGGGCAGACACCCGCAGACTCTGGCCAATTAAAGCAGCACATAACTTGATGGACGCTGTGATTACCTCCGCCCAGCCCGTAAAGTAGGCGCACTCGATGTAGCATTTAATAATGGGAAATCTGTTTGCGCGCCCCACGTCATCGTGCACTGTTGCAAACTTGTCATGATCCGGGGCTACCAGGTGAATTAGCCTGTCAGATATCACGATGGACGTGCACTCTGTGTCACGCACGAGAGTTGAGATCCGGCACCCGTTCACCACTCCATTTTCGGATTTGAGACCTCCAGGAATGCTTTTGTCAAACAAAAAGTTCTTCTGGTGACCGGCCGGACTCGGTTCGCTTGAAGAAAGGGGTGTTTCAGGATGCGAAGGCGGTTGAACAGGCGTGGCTCTTATGTTGTGCATCTGGTTGGGATAGCCGCCTCTAAACTAAGAATTCTGAGAGCAATTAGTTCTCACATGATCCTCTACTCCACACGAGTAACATACAACAGTTCTCCTGGGGAACGACGAAGCATTGAGATTCGAGGAGAAGGGTTTGACCTCACGTTTGGTGGCATCGAGAAGGGTTTAGGCTTAAACAAACCAGTCATTTTGATGAACTTATTCCTGTTTTGGGGGGGACGAATTTAGCCTTATGGGCCTTTGATTTGGGGAAGCGTGGTTCACTCTTCTCCCATTTCTTTGGATAGCAAATATGACTAGCCGCATATACATCGGCTTTCTCAATGCACTCTTTAAATGTCCGGCACTTCCAGTCTTTCACAAAGGATCTAATCTCCGAGGAAAGTGACGCCAAGTGTTGATCTTTGAGGACGAAATCAACCAGAGCAAGGTATTCCTGGGAAATTTTGGACGCGTCTAGCCAGAAATTAAAAATATGCTGCACGGAATATCCAAACTGTCGGAATGATTAGTTAGGTTGGATGCGACAGTGCCGGAACTTTGCACGGTAAAAGTCCGGAGTCATATTATAGGCAGCAAGCAATTCAGCTTTTAAGTGAAATAATCGATGGTTGCCTCTGATGGCAACGAGATTAATAGGTCCGTGAGCTGGGTACTAAGTAAAGGCAACTACTTGGCTTTCCCTGTCAGTTTCAATATCCCAATGATTCACCTCAAAAGTTTTCTCGAAGAGTGAGGTATGATCCGAAATTTTCTGCTTCCTTTAAAACAGGCAAATTAATGGACGCAGTTTGTTGCACTTTGCTCCTAGACGTAATTGAAGTCGTTTCGTTTCTGGCCTTGATCATTTCCAGCTCATGCAAACGAATTTTCTCTCTTTCTTTCTCTTCTCTTCTTTCTTCACTTTCTTTCTCTTCTCTTTCCCTTATTTCTGCTCTTAATGCTCTTTCTTCCTCTTGCATGTACGCCATTAAATCCTTTCCATTCAATCCGAAAGACTCACTTTGTACTTTGAAAGACGACATGGTGATGTGTTCACAAAACTTTTACGCAAAAAAAAACGCCAAAAAACACAACAAAAGAACGAAGCGGGTTTGTCGAACCCAATTTAATCGTAATTCACTTTGATTAATTTCTCAACAAGTAATAATGGAAGTGCAAAAGGGTTTTGCTTAGCCCGAAAAAAATCACAAACGAAAAACACACACAAGAAAAGCAACTAAATATTTGCACGATTCGAATTTTAATCCGTTCGATCACTCGGAATAATTTCTTTGACTGAAGTCGAGATTTTAGCACTATCTCCTTATTTTAACCTTGCTGTGATTGAGACGATGTGGCCTTGGCGTCTTACCCCTTAATGTACGACAAAAACAAATGAAAACCAAAAAAATCCAATTCCTACTGAATCTTTCAAATATGGCAGAGTACATGGGGCCTGAAAGAACACAAATTCCGCTGTGGAAAATTAGTGAAACACAGTCACAAAAAGAAATAACATTGAAAATATTCTTTAAAATAAATTTTTAAAAATCCATGAAATAAAGTAAACAAAATTTAATTGTAATTAGCTTATGCAATAGATTGTTTCTCACAGTATTCTGATAGCCAGAAGCAAACCCCATAAAACCTTGACACCAGTTTAATATGAGTGTATATATATATATATATATATATATATATATATATATAGTGTACAGTAGTGTGCAAATTAGTTCAAACAGTACGAAAATTTTGGACTATATCATAATATGTCTTGATTTTTGGCAACACTAATGAAGTTTCTTTTTGTTTTCCATGCAGAATCTTGTACTGGTAACATCTGGCAAATGTTTTGTTGTGCCCTACCTATATTAAGCCCGACAGTGCTACACCAGAGTTCGTTGTGGATGATTATTGCTGGGAGGGTGCTCCGTGGTGTACTTGGTTCTGCCGGAATATTCACCTTTCAATAATTATTAGATTATAAATTTATAATAGATATCACACCTAAGAAGCATGCAAGTATTATAGTACTAAGGAAATGAATGTAGCAAAGTCAACTGTTGGCGACATTGTGAAAATAGCTGAGGACATTGGTGAACATTCAACACTGTTACAAGGAAAATGTTTAAGAAAACGAAAGACACCACTTTACGATGACAAGACTCTCATTAGAAATAGTGTGAGGGGTCCCAAGAAAACCAGTAAAGACCTTCAGAGAGAGACTTGTCTTTAGCTAGTGTAAATGTTTCTTCTTCAACCGTCTGGCGAAGGCTCATTGAAGTTGGCAGACTTGCTAGAAAACCGGTACGTAAACAGTTATTGACTTCTGCTATGAAGAAAAAACGTCTTCGCTGGGCATGCAAGTATGCTGGATGGAAGGCAGCTGACTAGAAGAAAGTTATGTTTTCAGGCGAATCGCATTTTCAAGTACATGGGCATAGGCCATTGGTAGGAAAAAGAAGCAAAGATGAATCACTTCAGCAAGGACACATAAAACAGGCACCAAAATGCCCACCTAAGAAGATGTTTTGGGTTTGTTTTAGTGCTAAAGGCCTAGGGCGGCTTGTTACTATTGAGGGAATGATGAACAGCATTAAATACAAGGCAATCCTGCAGACTCACTTGCTTCCCGCGATCCAGAACAGAAGGACTTTCCTGATGGAGGTGGCATTATCCAGCAGGGTCTGTCTCCGTGCCATACCTCCCAAATAATGCGCACATTCTTTGAAAAAAAGTGGACTTACCGTTATAGATTGGCCTGGAAATTCTCGTGACCTAATCCCCATCAAGAATCTATGGGCGATAATTAAACGTAGAATCGAGAAAACCGACTATTCGATGATGTAGAAGATGCTTTGTGCTGTTATCAATGCCTGGTACCATAACGAAGAACTGGCAAAAATGTCTTCATATTTGGTTGGATCTAGGCCAGAGCGAATGAAGCAGGTTCTAAAAGCAAACGGCAGTCAATTTCATATTAAATGTACAATTATCTTATCATTGACGTATTATTTTCAAATATAAACAATCATCAAATAATCATATTATTTCACCACTGTCGAAATAATTTGCACACTACTGTATATATATATATATATATATATATATATATATATATATATAGGGTCTTTCAACAAGGACGCTCGAGCTTTGTCAGGCGATAGTGGCCATGTTGTTAAAGCAACATCTGGCAACCTCATTGTGAACTGTTCAGTAGTACTTGGCAAGTCACCATGGAAGGTAATAGCGTTGAACTGTGTGCAAATCATCAAATTTTATTATCAAAAATTCATCTTCAGCGACGAGGCCCATTTTTGGATGAATGGATTTGTGAACAAGCAAAATGGCGGATTTGGGACGAAAACAATCGACATGAGACACACCAGCACCAATTGCATCCCAACAAAGTCACTGATTGGTGTGGATTTTCGTCTAACGGAATCATCGGTCCATATTTTTTGGAGAACGAAGATGGGATTGCCATAACCGTCAACGGCGAGACCTACAGATCGATGATAAGTAACTTTTTGTGACCTCAACTGGATTATATGGATACTGATGACATGTAGTTGCAACAGGACGGCGTTACGTGCCACACTGCGCACGCCACGATAGACATTTTGCACCATCGATTTCAGGGCGGGGTCATCTCACGCGTTGGCGACTTCAACAAGCCGCCGAGAGCATGCGATTTAACGGCATTAGACTACTCTCTTTGGGGCTACCTTAAATCGCAGGTCTATGCAAATAATCCACAAACAGTTGATGTCCTCAAAGTCAACATAACGAACACCATCCAGCAAATTCAGCCAGATTTATGCGACAAAGTCATCGTAATTGGTCCTCCTGAATACGTTCCACCAAGGGAAGCCGCGGCAGACATTTGAACGAGGTCATATTCCACATTTAATGTCATAAAATGTACTTTCAAATTTTAAATAAATTGAGTGCATATGTCACACACAACTTGTTTTATTTATATTTAAAAATCGAGTGACCTTATTGAAATACCCTATATATATATATATATATATATATATATATATATATATATATATATATATATATATATATATATATATATATATGAATATAAATATATATATTGTGTCGTAGGTCAGGTTAGATCTTCTGACCTCCGTTTGCTTTCCATGTCTCAGAACGGTTCGCGGATAGCACGCAGGGCAACTGTGCAGTTGGGCCTTGCCTCGATAATGGACATGAAAGATAAATCAAAGTATCCACGTTTGGCCGCACACGACCGACAAAAAATGATTTCGATTCCGGGTGGTTCTGCCACTCAAAGATTCGGCTGCTCGAGAGGAGCACTTTCCAACTGCATGGGTTGGATTTGCACTTAAGGCCGATTAGTACTCAGCCTGTTCGAAGTTAGGACGGAATATACAGCCTGTATTCCAGTAACCACAGTCAGCCTCAAAAGTAGGGACCGAGGGGGTATTTGCCTGGGAGGAAGCTGGGCTCGTGAGATATTTTATCGTTCATTTCTTTTTTTCTTGTCTTCGGGCTCTTGGGGTATGGGGAGGCGGAGAGAAAGAAGCTATAAGGAGAGACTAAATAGACAATCGTAAGGATAATGCAAGTGATCAGGGCACTGGATTGTATTAAAATAATTATCGCCGGGTCTTATTTAAGTACGGAATTATTCAGAGGGCAATGTTTGTTTTAGTTAATATTTAACAATTATCACAATTTAATTCCCGCCTACACTTGGTCAGCAATCAGAGACTACAGGCCTTAAATTATGCGACCTCTCCTTTTAACACAACACTAATTTACCCAGGCTAATGCTTTACAATTTATATTGTCGTAGAATAGGGTCAATTTAACCCTTTCTGCGTTCTCAACCAAGGTGGATGACGCTATTTGCGTGGGAGATTTATAATACAATCAGAGGGCGAATTAACTAAATGAAGGTTGGCCAAACAGTTGTCTATCTTGGAGGTTCCGGGACAATAGAAAAACGACTACAAAAATAACTACTAATATGCAAATTAATATTCTTTCAAAAGGTTAAAAGTGGTTTTATAACAAGCTATATACAGATTAGACGTACACGAGTCTCAGTGGCTAAAAGGAGGGGGAAGACTTGGCGGGGATGGTCGCCGTACAAAAAACGAACAATATTGACCGACGGTCGCTCGAATGACCTTGCGCATATACAAAGCCGACGATGGAGGCTTACACGGGAAGAGGGGGGTTAGTAGAGAGAGCACTTGCACAGGAGAGTTGCGTGTTGCCGTTACCTTGGAGATTTTGTCCGAGGGAGTAATCCTTGTTTTAGCGCAAAGTTCAAATAATAGTCTTGACAATTACTATTACGGGATAAACTTAGATCTTTCTTTCGAGTTAGACACGAATCTAGACTGGGCGCGTTGCTTTCGAGGAACGGATGGAAACGAGTACGAGGTAGACTCACGCGAATTAATCGAGAATACCCGGAGCTTGAGGGGTTCTGCGAGAATTGTGCAGAGTCCAACGGGACGCGAATAGCGGTTATTGACGGGGGGTGGGCAGAGGATACTAACGGAGCGGGCAGATGGCCGATACTGACTTCCAACTTTGGCGCCGGAGGATTTATAGTGGGGTCGAATGGGGTTTTCGCCCCTCCATCCGAAGGATAGGGTTCCAGGGTCCGACGTAACGGCAGGCGAAAGTAGTCTCGCTCTTTTAGCACGATCGCGGGAACGTTCCTTAGCTGGCGAGGCGAAACTTTGTCTGACTCCCGATGGGACCTTTTGGGCTCTCAAACTTGTCGCGGCTTTCTGCGGTGGCGGGTTTCAGGCCACCACGGCATCTCATAATTTTGCACTTCCATTAGCGCAGACAAAAGGGTTGACCAGGCGGCTGTCGTCTCTCTCTCCAATGAAGGCACTGTAGCGCGCATCTTCCTCTCTCTCTCTCTTTCTTTCTGTCTCTGATCTCTAACATATGCAGAGCCGCCGGAAGTTACCGTGGCGCCGGAGGTGAATTTTACTTTATCTATATAGAGGTGCCGGAAGTGAATTTAGACCTTCACGCCATCGCACGGAACCTCTACCTGTTACAATTAGGCGTGTTATCAAATGGAATTTACCTCAAAAGAAGCCAATCGCAAGTTCTTTCCGTCCTACCCATCTTCCTCTCTCTCTCTCTCTCTCTCTCTCTGACAATTACCAAAACTAAAAAATAAGCAAAACAGGCCCCGACGAACCCACCGACCGAAATAGTGAGATATAGAGTCGCACGCTACTAAAAACGGATTTGCGCCATCTTGCAGGTTAATTGCCAAAATTTACAACGGAGCCATGGTTGGATATTCAAAATTAACTAAATAACTTTATTAAATATTCATATTAATTATGCAATTCTTCGAATAAGTTCACTTTTCAACTTGCAAGTTCAGCGATACAACCTACGAATCAAAGGAAACCTCTCTTAAAACGAATAAGGATACTGCCCCCCCAATTTTAACCCAGCTTACCCAAGGAAGTAACTCAAGTAAGTTAAATACATAAGTTATCATTTTAAACAGAGCGACAGTTTTTTTTAGAAGATCTCTAACAAACAATGAATGCATCTCTCATGTGCCAAGCTTCCAATTAATGCAATAAAACCTAACAACAATGCTTTGATTATTTTAGTATTGCGCAAAATGCATTTCCATTATTCAAAAGAATTATTTAAATAAGTGATTTCGCTCTCAAACAACAATGCAAAGGAAGAAATTTGGCGTTATGTGTTGTTTTTTGCATTTCCTCATACTCCAAAGGAAATGCCTTAAGTATGGGAAGAGTTTGAGTTACTGGTTCGAATAAATACAGAATTTGAAAGCAAAATAACTTATCATGGATAAGATGAAAACAGAATCCGAGAAACAAATGTGATGAATCTGCAACGAAATTTGCGAAACTGGATTTGACAAAAGGCAGAATTGAAAAGAAAAATAGGTGGGTCAAAGGCAGAATTCGAAATCAAACAATGCTGATGATGAGAGACCGATGTTGACGATCCATTCTGCTCTTCGGTGAAGGCGTTGCGTGGGCTCTCCCATGAACCTACGTCTGCCGTGCCCAAGAAGAAGGCTGCCACTGGTTCCATTTTACCTCGGTCGGTAAATTGTGACAGCCCATTTGGAAGGTTTTCCTCCTGGTTGGTTAAAATAATACGTGCTGGATCCGTATCTGCTCTCCGAGATGGCCTATCGATCACAACAGATTTGGAAGTCGCAGTAGTACCGGGGCCGTGTTGGTCTCGATGGTGGGAAGCCACGAAGGAGAGCATGGATCTAATTCTGGTTCAATGGCATCTATTTAGCAATCCTCTTTCTAGGCTATTGCCCTTAGGCTAGTGTCCGCTTCTAAGAAGGGTCCTAGTGCCACTCTTTCTATGCCCGTTCAGTCCAACTAGCTCGACTCCTTGGATCCTTATGTCAAAATGGACGCTAAGTTTGAATGCCCTCGTTTTCTAGGATTAAAATCTAATTCTAATATCCCTTTATCTAAGCTTCACTTTTTTATTGAAATGATGCTTTGTAGTCTCGCTATTGGGAGAGCCTAAGGTTCTATTACGATATATTCAATCTTCTGTTGTGTGTTTACAATAAAATAAAATTGGTACTCTCTCATCTCCTTTTATCCCCGACACTCGTGTTTTCAACTCTCCCCCGCCCTGGGCTACAGCACATAGTAGGGTGTCACTCTCCCTTGCCCTTGCCGTGGCTACAGCACATAGTAGGGTGTCACTCTCCCTTGCCCTTGCCGTGGCTACAGCACATAGTAGGGTGTCACTCTCCCTTGCCCTTGCCGTGGCTACAGCACATAGTAGGGTGTCACTCTCCCTTGCCCTTGCCGTGGCTACAGCACATAGTAGGGTGTCACTCTCCCTTGCCCTTGCCGTGACTACAGCACATAGTAGGGTGTCACTCTTAGTAGCGAGCTTCACTATTTAACCCACCCTCCGAATAGTTCTGCAGGCAGTAGCCGTGCGAGTCTTCTTAGTCAAACTCTTAACAGTTTGTTCACTGTACCTTACTCCAGACTTGGTTATGACCAAATCTGATATACTAGAACTTTTGAACCAATTAATCTCTCCATTTTTAATGTTAGCAGATTTCAATGTCAGTCATCTATTTTGGGAAGAATTCATTTTTATTAGTAAATGTTGCAAGTCTAATCTCTTATGCTCTCGCATATTTTATGTATTTATAACTGATTATTTTACTACCTAGCATGTCCAGTCGGATGTTTTTAGTTGCGTAGATTTTTCATTGTGTTTCTCAATGTTTCACTGACTTCCAATGGCCCGTTCGCAATGACCTATATGGAAGTGACCGTTTCCCCATTGTTTTGAAACCTGTTGCTTACGAGCTTCAACTATCTCGTCTCACTCAAAGGGATTTACGAAAGGCTGATTCGGTTGGTTTTGGAGACGCATCGTACATTGAAGCCTTATTGGGAGACTATAATGAAGTTAATTCTGTAGTGGATTTCATAACATTCCTTGTCCGTAGTGATGCTGAATGTACTGTTCCAAGGCGGTCTCCTGTAATTCGAAGGTCATATGTACAAGGTGGATACCATATTCGTTCACATGATGACTGTCTTAGGAAAAAACTATTGTTTTTATTTTTAGAGATATATTCATCCAATTAGGGTCATGTCTTCATGACATGTTTTGTCGATCTCACTAGCTGCCCCCGCCGGTCGCCTCGATGAGAGCCACAAGGCGACCTCGGAACTGGCCACAGGCCTTCGTCACACTCAACCGTTTTAAGCGCCTGAAAACTTTGGTACTCATAATCCTGGCCCTCAGCTGGTCCTTCGTGAGGCAGCTGGATTTGTTTGTCTCTCGTTCTACAACGCCCGACACAACTAAGTCGAGGGGAGTTGCAGTCAGGCTAGTTGGTAGGTCAAATGTCAGGTGATGTGTGTAGCGACGAGAAGTGCCGGCGAGACACTTAAAAGCTTCGCTTGAATGAGCCTTTTTTTGAGACTCAGGATGGCCGAGTGGATTCGCTGCTGGCAAAATGTGGTCCAGCGACGCGGGAAGCTGTTCGCAACTCGCCTACGCTACTTTCATGTTTTTCTTTTTTCTTCGCCCCTTTTGCTAGTTCCCATATGTACACTGTGTTATCGAAAAAAATTCTCCGACAGTCAGGCGTGAGTCTTTCAACTGGTAGGGAAGGGCGCAGAGTTTTACTGCCACGATTAAGCACTCCCAGCTGCTACCCTTTCGATCGAAGGCTACACAACTTCGCCCAAAACACGACACCGAAGACCATGATTTCCGTTAGAAATTTCATATACATGCCTGGGCGCGTCTTTGGGTGTGACAGCAAACCACCTGTTTTTTCTGGGAGTTGATTTTCTGGTTTCAGCAGAAATTATTCTTGTCACCGAAGAACCACACCATGTATAACTCAAATGGGTATTTCAATTTGTTGATCAGCTTCTAGGTGTGCTTGGGTCGCTTTTCCTGCATCTCCTCGGACAGAAATTGTCCCTTCTTCATCATATATGAAAAGTAGCAAATGTCCTCATGCACTACCAACCTGATAAGCTTTCAGCTACACCTTTCTCGCCCCATAAGGGGCACGGCGATTTGCTTTCCTGGCAGCCGTGCTGACGAAACTCTCTTCTCCTTTCTAAAACCTTGTGTTTTTACCGTGCTTCCTCACTTCCTATACAACCTCTCCCACAACTTTCTCTGGTCGGCCTCTAATTTCACAACCCCTGATTCGGGTTGAGGGAGGAGGGGACAACGCCCCCTTACCCCTGAGCTCCGGTTTGGGGTAAAGGGTTTTGAACAATTTGCTTCACCCCCACCCTCACCTTCTTCCCATACCCGTTATCTCTCCTTTTACAGTCTATCAATTTTATGCTCAAAGTGGAGCCGCCATGCCCAAAGACTGCCTGGCCACAGGGCGGCAGTCGGCTTTTGCCGGCCACGGATTCACCCCTCGCAGAGTGGGATACTGCGAGGGCTGATTAGCGTTTGCGTCCTTTGTTACTAATAGGGTCACTATGCCCGATGATGAGAATTAAATAAAAACTCTCCCCACTTTCCCTTCACCACCATCGGAGCCGCCATTGGGTAGCTCCACAGTAGAATAGGAGGTTCCCCCCCCCTGTAATTTCTCAGAGCACTCTCCAACTTCTTTTACTGGAGAGGAGGCTTATGCTTCTTTCATGTCTACGGGGCCAGGGGGGTTTCACTCACCTCCTTCTTTGGAGACGCCGTTGGTCGCCTCCCTCTTACTAGTGGAAGTTTCCCTACATTCCCAGGGGAGTGACAGGAAAGCACGCCAGCGGCCCATAATTGACCAGCCCCGGTGGGAGCAGCTCGATAGAGCCAACATTCTTAGAGGAGCGATGGATGACAGGGCCCGTCGGCCCTTGCCCTGTAAAGTTCTACTCCTGCGCATAGCAAGTTTCAGAGGGCACTGTACGTGCCCTCCTCTCCTCCCAACGGATGCCGAATCGCCATCCCAGGAAGTAAAAAAGTCTCCTGAATGGGATCCGTGATGTTTTGGGTAGGGCCACATGAAACCACCATCCACACTGAGATGGACATGGTACTGAAGTGAACCAGCCTCCTCAGACGGCTCGTGTCCCCGAAGCGCCACAAGGAGAGGAAGGAGCTCCACCCCAGGGCGGTGTTCTTGTGCTCCGTAAGGTGCAGGTCCCAGCTGGGGAAGTAGGGACCTCCTACCCCGGCTGGTGGCCCTGTGATAGCAGGGGCCTTCTTTATCTCGGAGAAGAACCTTGCTGAGGCCGGTCCATCCCGCCTAGGGGCTCCTTCCCGTGGAGGAGCGAAGTGGGTGTATTCCCTGCTCTCCTTTCCTAAAAGGAAAAAAAGTAAGACTAAAAACCTAAGGGTTTCTCTACCTCCGTGGGAGCTGTAGGGATGGATGGGTCCTCAGCTGTTTCGGCAAGCGACCAAGCGAAGATCGCCACGTCTGGCTCCGGTGTTCCCCTGGACGGGCAGTCCCTGACCAAGAGCAAAAGGGCAAGTGCGCAGAGCGGAGCCTCGATTACGTCGAAGCCCTTCATTCAGAGGTTATCTGGCGTTTTCGAGCCTGAAGGCTTCAAAGGTTTCCTCGTTATTCGCTCCGCTGATGACAGCATTTGGCTAAGTGTAACCTGATCCATCAGAGGAGATCTTTAGCTAGCGTGATTGGTAGATAGCCGAAGGTGACCCGTTTCTTAGACGGTAGCCTTCTGGCAAATGCGTCGAATCCCTCCAAGGCGGCCATGATTAATACCATTCGGAAACTTAATGGCAGGCCGGTGAGTGTGACGCCGCTCTCTACCATGAACTCCGTGGAAGTAGTTTATGCGAGGGAACTCGTGGACTACTCAATAAAAGACATCACCATGGAGCGGTCAAGGTCGAACATGTGATGAGAAAAGAGTGAGAGGCCTCGAGACCCATCTCTACGGTCTTTGTCACGTTCGACGGTGACAAGCTCCCTGAGTCGGGGCGTGCCAGTTAGTATCACTACCGCATGAAGGCATTCGTACCACTGCCGCGGCGGTGCTATTACTGCCACGGCTTCGGCCATACAAATCTTTCATGTAGACCTGGAAGGTCTGGGTTACTCTAAGTCTGTGTAAGTTGCTCCAAGGCCGCACACAATAAGTCCAAATCGTGTGTGGCTAAGTGTGTCAATTTTGAAGAGCCTCATCCCGCTTCTTTAAAGCAATGTGGTGGGTATCTCCTTGAAAAGTTAATCCTGGCAATTCAGGCCAAGGATCCTCTCTCATTCCGTGATGTTAAGGATTTGGTCCTGGCGTGGCAGGCCCTGCCCGGGATTGTGCTTGAATGTTAAAAAAGAATCCCTCTGTTCCTGGCCCCTCCTAGCCTACAAGCATGGTCGTTTTCGTGCCCATTCGGAACAGTTCTGCTGGTTCTACTCACGTGGGCGCTTCCCTTGAACAACTGGTGTCACAAAGGGTTTACACCCAGCCCCGGATAAAACCAGGTCTTGCCCTCTTTCCTCTAGCGTGTCCGTTTGCCGTAAGGCGAAATGGCCGTGCGCCTCCACTTCACCGAGTCGTTAGACTCACAGCAGGAAACACTCCTGACGTTGGTTGTGAGGCCATCTTCCGGGGTTTCTAAAGTTGCCCCCTGAATGGAGAACAGCCCTTAAGGAGCCTCGGCTCCTACGTCTACACAGAGAGCTAGACTGGGTGACTCGAAGGTGGTGGGTCGTCAAAAGGAGGGACCCCCCTTCCGAAGCCACCCCCTACCTAAGATTTCGAAGCAGAGGAAGGAAAAGACTAGCATGGAAAGCCCAACCTCCCATGATAAATCCTCCTCGGCGACAGCACCTCCAGCACATTGTCAGGCCAACAACACCCGGAGTTCTGCCTTCGAAAAGCGTAAGGCCATTCCCGTGAGGGTCTTCTATTCGAAGATAGCCACCGCGGACTCCGGGCCAGCTAGAAGGAGCGGCGTAGGCTCGTCTACTCCTTTTTTCCTTTAGCTATCTTTTTGATGGATACCATGCTTGGCGCGTGCCCCCTGCCAACCTTCCTGAGTTATAAGTGTTTCGCGACCCCACCAAGTTGATGGATAAATTGGTAAATGTTAGATTAGCCCTTTTTCTTTATAGCGGACGCAATCTGCCTTCTGCACAGTGCGGCTTCCGCAAGTTCCATTCCTCTTCAGATGCTCTGCTCAGACTGGAAAATACCATCTGTGAAGCCCCCCCCCCCTCCGTCGTAAACAGCACTACGCCACGGTGTTTTTCGATCTACAGAAGGCCTATGATATCGCATGGCGATATGGTATCATGAAGACTCTCCACACAATGGGGGTGAGGGGACTGATTTTTTGAGAAATCGTTCATTCCGCATACTGTTGGGGGGGAGGCCTCTCCATTCCAATGGAGCAGGAAGAGAGTGTCCCGCAGGGAAGCGTACTCAGTGTCACACTCTTTGTCCTATAGCATCAATGGCATCACCTCGGTGCTGCCCGAAGATATTCTCGCTACGCTCTACGTGGACGACCTTTCGATTTCTGTTGTCGCAGCCCAGATGCCAACTCTGTGGCGTCGATTCTAACAGGCATTGAACCGCGTCTCTCGCTATGCTGAAGCGTACAAGCTTCGTTTTTTCTTGTCCAAGACTAAGATGGTGCACTTCTGCTCACATCCACGGCTCCATCCTGACCCAGACTTATTTCTCAATGAGGTTCGCCTGGAAATGGTGGAATAGCACCGTTTACTTGCTCTTGTATTTGACCAAAGCCTCACCTGGGAGGATCATATTCGCAGCCTTAGGATCTCTTGTACCCGCGCCATGGAGATTCTAGGTGACGTTCAGCGCCTATGGCACTGATAGGGCTACTGCCTTACTTTTTATCGATCATTTGTTCGTTCGAAGCTCGACTACGGATGCAAGTGTTATGCATCCGCAGCCGAGCGTTTATCGCGGAAGGTGGACTTCATCTACCTTACCTGTCTCCGACTGGTGACCGATGCCTCGGGCCCCATTGATAGCCTACTTGTCGATGCTGAGGCTACTCCACTCGCTCTGCGCCGGGTACAGTGCAATATACACCTGGAGTCGCGAGCCCGCCCCTTCCTTCACTTTCCGCGCGGGTCTCACTGCATCTGCAGCCGATCTCGACGGTGCTTATGTCACCGAGAGACATCATTTATACCCTAAGCCTTTTGGGTTTAGGGATCCATCCTGGAGGATACCACCTTTTACCATTTGTCGCCACGTCTCAACTCACAAAGCTTCCACATCTATTTCGTTCGGCTCTTTGGAGCACACTTCGTGTCACGATGGATTCGTACCAGTGTATACGGATGCCTAAAAATCCCCGGAGGGGGCCGGTTTCCACGCCTTATTCCTTCTGTTTGAAGTCGTCGTGGCTCAACTAGGTGTTGTGTCTGTCTTCACGCCGACTTAGTTGTAATACACTGCTCGGTACTGGAGATAACGTGTCTATAGCCGGTTCAGAGCCCGAATTATAATCTTTAGCGACTAACAAAGTGTCATTTGTGCTCTCGGGGCATTGGAACCTACACATCCCATGGTTGGTTTGCGGTATCCATGACGCCAGGGCTTGCCACGAGCCGGGCGGATGTCTAAATTTTTTTCTGCTGGTTTCGTGGACATGTGGGAATTGCGGATAATGAAGGCGCTAAAGAGTCTCTGAAGACTCTGCGACAAAACCAGCGTTTCTCTCTCCTTCACAACGATCACATGTCAAGAATCAAGGTAGCTCTCCACCTCGGAGCGTAAATGTGACACGCCCCATGGTAACTTAAAGATGCGTGCCATTGCGCCACGACTGTTGCCATGGACCTATTCATCCAGGCTTCTTTCTGTCGCATTTAAATTAAGCTCACTCACAAGACGCACTGCCATTTGATTGACTTACTGCGACGACCCTGTTGCCATAAAACTAAACGGCACATTCTTTTAGAATGTCCCAGTCTGGGTGATCTTTGGGCACGTTGCCTGTTCTGGTACCGGGATGAAAGGCCTCGTAAAACTTCTTCCTCGTAATTGGGACGAGTTTGTGCACATAGACTTGTGGACTATCTTACGTATTATTAGGAGCCTGGCCTCACCCATTTTTTTACTCTCTTTAGTGTAGGTCGTCTGTGTAAGTTGCTCCAAGGCCTCACACGATAAGTCCAAATCGTGTGTGGCCAAGTGTGTCAATCGCGGAGAGCCGCACCCTGCTTCTTCGAATCAATGTGGTGCGTATCTCCTTGAGAAGGAAATCCTGGCCGTTCAGGGTCAGGATCGTCTCTCATTTCGCAAGGCAAAGGACTTGGTCCTGGCGCGCTCGGTGCTGACTGGGACGTCCTATGTCTCAATAGTTAGAAAGACACCCTCTGCTCCTGCCGCCTCCAGGCCTACGAGCACGATCATTTCCGCGCCATTCGGAAATCTCATGTGGGTTCTACCCACCCCGGTCGCTCTCCCGGTAGAGCTGGCGGCACAAAGGGTTCAGAACCAGCCCCAGCTAAAACCAGGGCTCCCCTCTCTCCCCCAGCGTGACCGTTTCGCGTAAGGTGAAACGGCCACGCGCCTCCACCGAGTCGTTAAACTCACAAGAGGCAACACCCCTGAAGAGGTTTATGAGGCCATCTTCCTGGGTTCCTAAAGCTGCCTCCCGAAAGGAGGACAGCACTAAGCGAGCTTCGGCTCATTTGCTCACACCCACTGGTAGGCTGGGTGGCTTGGATACGGCGGATCCTCGAAAATAGAGCCCCCCCCCCTGCCGCTTCCGAAGCCGCCCCACTTGCCTAAGGTTTCGAGGTGGAGTAAGGAAAAGACTCGCATGAGAGCCCAACCCCCCTTGATAAGTCCTAGAAGGCGACAGCTCCTTCAGCGCATTTTCCGGCCTACAGCGCCCGAAGTTCTGCCTCCTGGAAGCATAGGTCCATTCCGGTGAGGGTCTTCTCTTCAAAGAGGGCCCCCCCGTATCTCCTTCAAGGAGGCTTGGATGGCAGTTTCCTTCAATCGAATTTCTGAGGCTCGTCTCTTCACGTTCCCCGTTAGCTATCTTTTTGCAGGAGGCCATGCTGGGCGCGTGCCCCCTGCCCACCCTCCCGGGGTGTAAGGGCTTTGCAACCCCACCAGCACGGGATGAGCGATTTACAACCAACATGATGTCTCCGTTCTTCTTTTTGCCCTAGATACCTGCTTCAGGTATTAGCTGTGCAGCTGCACCGCACCTGGATAGGAGGTATACCGTTATTTCTGCGTACATTCCACCGTCAGCCGACGTCAAAGCAGGGGATTTCCGCCGAGTCGTGGCATGGTTGCCTAGGCCCTTTCTCTTGCTCGGAGATCTGAACGGTAGAAACCTCCTCTGGGGAGACTACTCGATTAATCCCAGGGGTCAAGTCCTTGCCGACTTGATCGACGCGCTTGGTTAGGTGTCCTAAATGTGGATGAGTTTCCTCATCACTGCCTGAGAACCGCTTCATTTTACTGTCTCTATCTATCTTTGTGCTCTCCGGATGCACAGCCTGATTTGGAAGGGGGGCGTTGATGACCTCCATGGTAGGAACGCTTTCCCATTAAAATGTCATTTTCTTGGCCGCTGCAGCCCGAGAGCCGGCCTCGGTGGTGCTTGGCGCGGGCGTGTGCAATTCAGGAAATGACTGATTTCTCTGTTTCAGTCGAGAAGTTTAGGTCGGTAGATGAGGCTTGTGAGTTCTTCTCCGGCAACCTGGCAACCTCATCGGCGTGGGCCTAACTACTATTCCTAGAACGTCTGGCCGTTTCGCACGCCGACCGATCTCTTGGACGTCAGCCGAGTGTGAGACGGCCCGCAAACAGAAGCGTTATTCCTACATGCGCTATAAGCGCCGCCCGAACGATTTTACTGTCGCTGAATTTCGTCGGGCTAGGGCTAGGTTCCGGTATATTTCGAAGCACGCACGCAGCTCTTCTTGGCGGGCATACCTGTCGTCACTTAACGGGAAAACCCCCTCTAGCAAACGTGTAGAAGCGAGTTAAAAGGATTCGGGGCAAGTTCTCGCATGCCCCCCTTTCGTTCTCCAGGAGAATGTGACCGCATTCTCGGACCCCGCGTCCATGGCGGAATCATTCGGACCACTTTCTCCACATCCTCTAGTTGGAATACTGCTCCGCCAGCATTCACTGAGCGTTGTGATATCGCGGAAGGTCGCTGACTGGACTTTACCTCCACAGGCGGAGAACCATTCAACAACAGGTTTACTCTGAGTGAGTTGCGTTCCGCTCTTATTTCGTGAGCGGACACAGCCCCTGGTCCGGACGATGTCACGTGTGTCATGCTTAAACACTTGTGTGATCGAGGCATGGCCTGTTAGAATTATTCAACAGGATCTGAATAGAGGGTATCCTCCAGGATTCCTAGGGAATCGCTACTGTGCTGGCTTTTCGCAAGCCGGGAAGAAATCACTCTACTCCGGCCAGTTTCCGCCCAGTCTCTCTAACTTCCTGCGTGTGCAGGTTGATGGAGAAATTGGCAAATGTTAAATTAGCCTTTTTCCTGGATAGCGGATGTCATCTGTATTCTGCACAGTGTGGCTTCCGCAAGTTCCACTCCACGTCAGATGTTCTACTCTGAATGGAAAATGCCGTCTGCCAGGCCTTCCTTCGTAGACAGCACTACGCTACGGTGTTTATCGATCTGGAGGACTATGATACCACGTGGCAATACGGTATAATGGAGACTCTCCACAAGATGGGGGCGAGGGAACGCCTCTCAGTATTTATATCTGAATTTTTGCGAGATCGTCGATTCCACCTACGGGTGGGGGTGAGCCCTCTCCGGCGCAATGGAACAGGAAGAGAGTTTCCTGTAGTGTCCTCAGTGTTACAGTCTTTGCCCTAATCATCAATGACATTACCTCGCTACTGCCGGAAGATGTTCTCGCCACGCTATACGTGAACGACCTTTCGATCTCTTTTGGCGCGGCCCAGATGCTAACTCTGGAGCGTCTCCTCCAACAGGCCTTGAAACGCGTCTCTCGCTATATTGAAGCGCATAGGCTTCGGATTTTTTTCACTAAGACTAAGGTGGTGCACTTCTGCTACCATCCACGGCTCCATCCTTACCCAGACTTATTTCTTAATGGGGTGCGCCTGGAAGTGGTGGACTCGCGCCGTTTTCTTGGTCTTGTATTTGACCGAGGCTTCACCTGGGAGGCTAATATTTGCAGCCTTAGGGTCTCTTGTACCCGTGCCATGGATATTCTACGTTTCGTGACGTTCAGCGCTTGAGGCGTTGATAGGGCTACTGCCTTACTTTTTTATCGATCCTTTCTTCGTTCGAAGCTCGACTATGGATGCGAGTTTTATGCGGAAGGTAGACTCGATCCACCACACCGGCCTTCGCCTGGCTAGCCGTGCCTTCCGCACTTACCCCATTGAAAATTTACTAGTGATTGCTGAAAAAATGCCACTCGCTCTACGCCGTGTACAATGCATTAATCGCCTGTACGCGCGAGCCCGGCGCCTCCCTCAATCGCCAACAGCTCTCATTGTACCCGCAGCTGATTTCAACGGTGCCTATGCCGCAGAGAGACGCCAGTCATACCCTAAGCCCCCTGTGTTTAGGGCAAGGAAACTCCTTCGAGAGCTAGTTATAACTCTCGGGCCGGTGGCGCCCCAGGTTCTGCCCAGGACGCCACCCTGGAGGGTACCACATTTGGCTATTTGCCGCCACCCCTCTGCTCCCAAAGCTTCTACAGCGCCGAGAGTATTGCGTTGTCACGGTGGAACCGTGCCAGTGTATACGGATGGCTCCAAGTCCCAAGAGGGGGTCGGCTTCCACGTTGTATACCCTCTGTTTGAAGTCAGCGGGGCTCTGCCAAGCGCTGCGTCTGTCTTCACGGCCGAGCTGTTGGCAATACACTACTTGGTGCGGGAGATTACGTGACTTGCATGGTTCGGAGACCGCATTGTGATCTATAGCGATTCACAAAGCGCCCTGAGTGCTCTCGAGGCATTGGAATCTTCGCATCCCCTGGTTCGCGATATCCGTGACGCCACTGTTTTAGCAAGCCAGTCTGATGTCTAGATTATCTTCTGCTGGGTTCCTGGACATGTAGGAATTGCGGGGAATGAGCGCACCGATGAGGGCACCAAATAGTCCGCGAGGACTCGGCGACCGGACCAGCGTTTCGTTCTACCTCACACCGACTACATGGCAGGAATACGGGCAGCTCTTCGGGCTGCTTGGCAAAGAAGATGGGAACGTAAAGTCACGTGCCATTGCGACTGTTCCCATGGACTTACCTCCCAATGCCGCGAAGGTTTCAGGTTGCTTTCTGTCGTCTCCGAATTGGACACACTCGCGGGACGAACCGCCATTTGATGGAACGCTCACCTACGTCCTACTGTGACGACTGCGTTGTCCCCCAGACTTTTCGGCACATTCTTGTTGAATGTCCCAGTCTGGGCGATCTTCGCGCACGTTACCTGTCCCGGTACCGGGATGGGTGGGGTCGCTACCGCCTGTCGCTTGTACTCGGTACGGATTCGTGCACACTGACTTGTGGACTTCCGACTTTTTGGAGGAGGCCCTTTATTTGACTTATTTTATTTTTATTTTTTATTTTTGTAGGTTGCATGTTCCAGCGCCGGAGGGAGGGAGGACCTACCCCTGACGCCGAAGCGCGGCTTTTTCTTGCTTTGTTTTCTTTTCTTTCTTTTTTTTGCCCTTGTCCTTTTTAGCGTTGTTATTTGTTATTTACATATTGTTATTTTTTACTTACATAGTTATTTGTTTCCTTGTTTATTTTGTTCCTCGTATTTTAATATAGCCTAGTAGTAAGCTGTGTCGTGTACGGCGACTTAGGCCCAAACGGGACTCCCTAAAAAAAAAAATGCAACGCATCCTGACAAAAGAATTGAAACTTCATCCATACAAAATTCAAATAACTTAATAATTAAATATTTCAGACTATTAAAAAAGAAGAAACTGTGGGACTAAGAAATGATCCGATTTTATTTCGAGCTTAATTATGTCCGATGAAGCCCATTTTGACACTAGTGATTCGTTAATAAACAAAATTACAGATTCAGGTGTGCTAAAAGCCCAATGGTAATTAACGAGCAGCCGCTTCATGCACAGAATGTTACGGCTTAATGCGGCCTAACTCGTTAGAGAATCATTGGTCCCTATTTCTTCGAGGAATCTGAGAGAAAAACAGTCACAAGGGAGACTTACAGAGAAGCGATTCAAGATGATATATTTTCAGACCTGGAAGATTTGGATATGCGCGCTATGTGGTTTTCAACAAGATGGTAACAAGATCGTTACCACGAATTTTACCCCTTCATTATTTTCTTTTTCTTCTGGGGATACTTTAAAGAAAAGGTATACGTAAATAAACCTAATAATCTTCAAGAATTGAAACGAAACATCAATGAAGAAATCGACAAAATCACTTTTAATGTTTTGGAAAATATCATGGATAATATGGAGCAAAGAATCCTCCTTTGTTTTAACAATAATGGAAAACTTTTGAATAATATTGTATTTAAGTAATAAAACTTCAAGATATCCTTTTATTTTATATATCACCCACTTTTCTACATTAATTATTTTTTTGTGTCATTAATTTCTAAAAGAGTGAAGTAACCTTTAGGCTATCCTTTATTAACAAAAATATGTCGTTAGGCCAAGGAAGACAAAAAAAGGGAAGACCGAGCCATTACCCAAATTGTGAAATGGGACGTTTCAAGATGGCTGCAACAGTTTCTCGGGAGATTGGCGAGATTTTGGCTATCACGGTATCTAGGCAGACGTCATGTTGGCTGGAAGAAGACAATACACACGCTCCCTCTCGCGGTCAAGTCATTAATCAGTCCTACGTACAAGAAGGCTCATCTTGCATTCGTCATTGCGCACGTTACATGGACCAGTGGCGTAGGAAGCGTGGAGGCCGTGGGATTCATGACTCCCCCCCCCCTCCCACACACACACTTTTTGGCAAGGCCAGAAAAAGAAATAGGGGGTTTGAGAATAGCGAAAAACCTATTTTTGGTCGTTGGCTAGTCAGAAAATCACGCAAAAAAGAAGTCACCCGTTCAAAACCCCATCAGCCCCGGTTCTCTCTCTCTAGGCCGTATTTGTGAGTTAACCGTCCTAGTGACGTCACAAGAAACCCCTAGATTTCTTGGTGCCGACTGCGTGGGTTGTCGTGTGTGTTTTGCGCTCCTCTTGGTTTGTATTATTTCAACGATATTCCTGTGTCATGTTGCCCTCGGCGTAACATGAATGTTATTATCGATATAATTCCTCTATGGGAGTAAGGTATTTGGGGGATTTTCGTCTTCTGGGGCTTTTTCTACGCTGTTTTTCCTCGCAAGCGGCACCACATCCTTCCTTCACGCTCCCTCCTCCCTAGGGCTCTGTTTTTTTCTGTGATATTCTACAGAATTATGAAAGAATTTTCCTCAGATTTCCTTAAAAATATTATTTTTTTCTATCACCCTGAAATATAATATTTTTTGTACCATTTATGAACATAATGTATTCAATAATAAAGCACCAAATATTTTTAGCAACAAAAATAAAAGAAAATGTGGAATAAATAACGTAATGGGTTTTCTCTCTCTCTCTTTCTAAGTTCATCTCAGTTCAGCTTAGTTGAGAGTTAGAGTAGGCTATTGCTGTATTATAAAGCACCCTGGAAAAATCAGTCTCTCATTGAATGGACCGTAAGGTCTTCTAGGGTACCTTTTTTCTTTGTTGTTACTCCTTGTTGTTTCTCTCTCTCTCTCTCTCTCTCTCTCTCTCTCTCTCTCTCTCTCTCTCTCTCTCTCTCTCTCTCTCTCTCTCTCTTTTTCTCTCTCTCTCTCTCTCTCCGTCGGTCTTCTGTTCAACCAAAGTCGTTTAATCGAGAAATCGGCCAACTGCTTAGGGAGAAGAGAAAATGCGTACCGGCGATCGAAGATCTCGGGTGCCTTTGACGAGTACCGGAGGCTAGCCAGAGAGTGAAGTCCAGCATAAGGGCGGCTAAGAGGTCTGAGGAACTCCGAGTGGCGAGACTCTGCAAGGAGAATCCCAAGGAGTTCTTCGGCTATGTAAATAGCCGTAAACCAATCCATCGTAGGATTGGGCCCTTAGTGGACGAGGAGGGTGCATTAACTCAGTCAGATACAGAAAATGCTAACCTGCTCAATGACTACTTCTCTTCAGTGTTTACTAAAGAGTGTGGTCTCACCCCCGAGCCCACGGTTCCCTACTCGGGAGAAAAGCTGAAAGTAATGGACTTCACCGAAGGAGAAATAAAGAAAAAGATCGCTGACCTAAAGACGAATAAGTCCCCCGGACCGGACGGGTTTCCATCCAAGGTGTTGAAGGAAGTGTGCGACGAAGTATCACGACATCTGTGCGCTATCTTTAACATGTCAATCCGGACCGGATGCGTTCCTAGAGACTGGCGTGAGGCGGAGGTGACTCCGATCTTCAAGAAAGGAGACCCCAGCTATCCGTCAAACTACCGACCTATCAGTTTGACTTCGATAGTCGGTAAACTCATGGAAAGCATGATAGTGGACAAAGTGACGTCGTATTTAGAGTCAAACCTGCTACTGAAGATTTCCCAGCACGGCTTCCGAAGGCAACGGTCATGCCTGACGAACCTTGTGGAATTCTTCCACTTCGTTTTCAGTGAGCACGATCGGGACAAGGCGGTGGATGTGGTTTACTTAGACTTTCAGAAAGCCTTTGATAAGGTACCACACCGCCGCCTTCTCCGGAAAGTCCGAGCGCTAGGCATAGACGGAAAGGTAGCCGGCTGGATCGAGAACTGGCTAAGTGGCAGACGGCAACGGGTGGTGGTAAATGGACAGTCTTCTGAGTGGGTGCCCGTTACTAGCGGGGTGCCTCAAGGTTCTGTCTTGGGACCACTACTATTCATCATCTACGTCAATGACATGGACGGTGACATGGTTGCCAAGATTTCCAAATTTGCCGACGATACCAAGCTTGGTATGAACGTTGCAAAGGATGGAAATACTGCCTGCCTGCAGGAAGATTGGGGAGTGGTCGGACACGTGTCAAATGCCTTTTAACGTGAACAAATGCAAAGTAATGCATATCGGCCACCGAAACCCCAAATCTCAGTACATCCTTAAGGGCACTGCCCTTGAATCGAGTGACACTGAGAAGGACTTGGGTGTTACTATCACTAGTGACCTCAAGTTCTCGAAACAGTGCATCGAGGCAGAGAAGAAAGCCCAAAGGATGTTAGGCTACATAAAGCGCCAGTTTGGATACCGTAACAAGGAGATAGTACTTTGTCTGTACAACTCCCTCGTTCGGCCGCACCTGGAGTATGCCGTACAATTTTGGAGTCCTTCGTTTCGAAAGGACATCGCAAGGTTGGAACGCGTACAAGCTAGGGCAACCAAACTGATTCCCTCTATCCGACATAAAAGTTATGAGGATAGACTAAGGGAATTAGATTTGTTCTCGCTGGAAACCAGTAGACTGCGTGGTCAGTTCATCGAAGTTTTCAAAATACTTCGAGGGTTTGACAATGTTGACTACCGGGATATTTTCACACTGAGTGAGAACAGAACGCGCAATCACGGCTTCAAACTTGAACTGAAGCGTTACAACCGCAATCTGTTTGGAAATTTTTTCACCTACAGTATTTGCGGTAAGTGGAACGCACTTCCAGTGGAAGTTGTCAACAGTGAATCTGTTGACCAGTTGAAGTCAAGACTAGACAAAGTCTTGAAAAGTGGCCGTTTAGGGACGCAAAACAATTGAGCAGCCATGTGCCTACTCGATTGCTAGTCCAAAGGTACCCTCTTTGAATGGACCGTAAGGTCTCCCAGGGTACTTTCTTTCCTTGTAACTCATTGTAACTCTCTCTCTCTCTTCTCTGTAATCTGTAGTCTTCATCGAAAATCTTTGGGCATAGAAGGAGCCAAGAGGAACTAGCTCAAAACAAACTCAATAATGAGGTCTGCCGGATGTTACATTTTTTGGTTTCGAGAGATCCAAAGGTTGCTGAAATTCCTCAATTTGGTGCGAGTTATTAACGATCGCTTATGAATGAATTTTCATCAGCCCTAATATAAATGAAAATATATCCTTAGGTTTTAGGAAATTATCTTTAACAAAATTGAATTCCTTAAAGGCCTTCAAAAAGCCATAATTTCTCGTTTTTGTTTTTTTTTCTTGTTGTTTTCCCCTTCTTTGGGGGGTTTCTCTCTTCTTTTCCCGCTGTTTCTCTATAGCAGCTTGGGGTTTTTGTTAGTTTGGGGGAATTATTACTCTTTTGGGGTAAAATTATATTTTACAGTTACGGGGAACTGGCGAGTTGGGGATGTTTTTTGTGTGCATATTTTTATGGTTATTGTTTTTTTCGATGTGTATGTATTTAGCGGTCGCGATTGGGTTATAAGCTTGCTTCTTTCGTAACCGTGTTCGTTTGACGATACCATGGGTCGGGGGTCTGGTCTTCTGGTGGTGAGCTGAGATCCTTTTGATTACAGGTACCCAATTTTGTGTAATTTTGCCAGTTGGTGTGTTAGATTTACTGGTAAAGTGTGTAGCCACGTATTACTGGCTGTTTTGTTGGTCATGCGTGTTTTAGGTGGGACATGTGTTTTGATGTAGCCTACAGTGCAAGTGTCCGCCGAACCTGCCCACCGCTAGCCAATTGCAACCTCGATGTAGGTTCAGGGTCACCAATTAAAAATGGCCTGTATTTTGCCCAATTAAAAATTACCATAAGGGTAAACCTTGCACCCTTCTTCACATATTAATTAGAGACATAATATTGGTAAATTAACAGTGAATTGAGGTTTCCCTTATATAGAAAATCTGACTTAGCATATATTCTAATCATAATAATATATTTTAGAATTTTTAATATTTTAATAATAATAATATATTTTAATATTAAATAAAACTCTAATAATAAATATTTCTTTGTGACAGAAGTGGAAATGTCAGAGAAACAGAAATAAAAGGCATCCTATTAATGAACATACTGGAAATAGAGACAAGTCCCCTTCTCAATCTCAGAAAAAAGTGCAAAAAGTCAGTAAGTCTTCCACACAGAAAGCTACCATTACATCGTTTTTGAAGCAAAAGGCAAAACGAAATGAACTGGACAGTCAGCAAGTTGGAAAGGAAACATTACCAAGTTCATCCTCTGGACTGATAGATGATCTTACACAAGAAACGTGTGCATCTTTGCCATCCTGTGATAAAACACAAAGTGAAAACACAAACACCTTATTATCTGCTGGTGCCTCAAGAGGGTCATCATGAAATATAGTGCAATGCCATGTGTTGTCAACAAAATTTCACACCTTATCAGCCAACAGACAATGTCACAATTGATAAGACGGAAAGAGCATTTTCATCCAAAGGTGAGACAAGAAGACGGACATTCCAAGCCAACTACTACAAGGGACATAACTGGCTAACTCTTTGCCCTTCTAGAAACAAAGCATTTTGCTACATTTGTCAATCCGCAGCAAAGTTGAACAGTGTGACTTTCATTAAAAATGCAGAGTGTGCATTTACAAGTGATGGGTTTGACAATTGGAAGAAAGCAACAGAAAGATTCAGGATCCATGAAAAATGTTCTGCACATATGGAAGCAACATTAAAATTGAATGCATGCAGAAATAATGTGCATGTGAATCAGCCTCTAAGTGAACAGAGCAGGAAATCACAGGTATTAGCATTGCAAAAAACTCCTGACACAAATTGAATCGTTGAAGAATCTGTTGAGACAGGGTTTGTCTATCAAAGGTCACAAAGAACTGGAGGGAAACCCTTTGAAGCTATTAAAGCTCCGCAGCGAAAAAGTCTCAGAGATAAGGCAGTGGCTACATGACAATAGGTACATGTCCCCTGTACTCATTAATGAACTGATTACCTTGATGGGCAACCAAGTATTAAGATCAGTCATTATTGATACACAAAAAGCAAAATGGTAGGGTTTAATTGCTGATGAAGTTACGGATATCAACTGTAAAGAGCAGTTCAACATTTATGTAAGATATGTGAATGATAATTATGAACTGTTTGAAGAGCCACTGGGATTTTTTGAAGTACCATCTATAACTAGTGATACACTGTTCACCGCTTTAAATGATGTTCTCGTAAGGTGCTCTCTTCCCATCAACAACTGCCGTCGCCAGGCATATGATGGTGCAAGCAATATGCATGGTCACAGGACAGGATTGGCCACACGCGTGCTGGAAAAGGAGAAGGCTGCTATCAAAATTCATTGCCTAGCCTACTGCATAAATATATGTTTGCAAGACACAACCAGAAAGTCTAAGCCAGTGCGTGATGTTTTGGACTTGGTAACATAAATTACCAAACTCATCAAATTCTTTCCAAAGAGGTACCATCTGCTTGAACAGATGCAAACGGGAACACCTAATGAACCCTCACTTAAACCGCTTTGCCAAACCAGATGGACTGTGAGAACATGTGCCTTAGGCTCGGTGATCAAGAACTATTTTGCAGTTCAAGAAACACTGGGAGTAGTGAGTCATGGCTATGATGAGTATGCACGCCGTGCCGGGGGACAGATTGCATTGATGAAAGATTCAGTACAAAGACAATTCAGGCTGCAGTGAAAGCTGCAAACATTAGAAAATCAACATATCAAGGTATGAGGACATGATGCTTTCAATGAATTCTATGAGAATGCAGGTGAAGAAGTCAGAGGCAAAGCAGAAGAGCCTGTACTGCCAAGGTACAGACGACAACCAAAAACGCTAAAATGAGGGTGCAAAACCATACCTCTTTGAGTCTGTGAAAGAACACTACAGGCAACAGTACTTCGAGGTATTTGAATCTTCTCGTTGGGAAACTAGAGTCTAGGATTGATCAGCAAACTGTCAGCATACTGGAAAATATGGAGCAGCTACTGATAGAATCAGCAAACCAGGGGCATTGCCAAATTCCAACAGAAGTACAAGAACTTTATCAGCAAGACCCGGATTTTGACCGACTTGAAATTCAGCTGAAGATGTTGCCAGATGTATTAAAGAAAGGCGACAAAATGACAAAAATTGACTATCTCTGAAATCCTGGACATACTTAATGCTGAACCCGTCATTCAAAACCAATTCAGTGAGGTGCGTAAGCTGCTTAAACTGTATCTTTCAGTGCCAGCCACACCTGCAACATCAAAGAGATGTAATTCTGTACTCAAAAGAATAAAGAACTATCTCAGGTGCACAATGACTCAAGGAAGGACCAATAATGTGCTGATATGTCATGCACTGAAAGATAGAACAGATAATCTGTACCTAGGTCAAATTGCCAATTGTTTATTGATGTGAATGAAGGGTGTGCTAAATATTTTGGAACCATGTAAAATGACATATCACATAACAAACATTAATGCAATTGTGTAAGTGTCTAATCTTGCAATTTACTTAATTTTGTACTGTGAATATCTCTTATAGACTTAAGAACTGAACTGATACCAATATGTTTCTTAATTAATAGTACTAACTTTCAAGATCTGTAATCTTAGCTTACACGTTTTATTTGATAGGTTGTACATATTATTGTGTTATGATGAATTACTATTTGTTTTTCGGTTTCCTTCTTTGTTGTTTTTGTGTTCATCAAATACAGTTTGCAAATTAAAATGTTACAGAGTTACGATGGTTGATTAACCTTCTTACCCTCTTACCCAACCCAGCGGGGACGTTTCGGAGTTCAAGTCGAGCTTCCGAACCGATCATCTCTATAAGAGTGGATGCTTGAATATTATTATTGCTCTCTGACCACCAAGATAAACCTAGAAATAGCTTTTTAATGGCCAGCAATTAATTGAATACACTGAGCTTCAATACATTGTTGCAGATGTGTTTGTCAGGCACTAATGCAGGCTACCTGTAGCTCTACATCAATCTGCAAAATCGTTATCTGTAAACAAAAGATAAGTAATCAATGTAAAAAAAACATCACAACCAACACTCAAGAGAGGTGAGTAGTTAGGGGGCCTGGTAAACGTTTGCTCTTCCACCGCCGCCCAGGGCAGGGTCCTCATAAGAAAACAATTCTGCCATTAAGAATTCTATTTTTTTACTCATTTTTAGTCGCGTGCAAGTCTAGTCGTGGGCGACTCTACATCTCACTATGTAGGTCGATCGGTCGGTCTCGCGCTTTGCTTTTTTTGTTTTTTTAATGACATTGTAACTATTCGGCCAATTCTAACGAAATTTGGAACCAATATGTTGTTTTACATTCCCTTTCGGATCATCAGCTACACAACATACACCACCACCACCACCACCACCTGCACCACCTGCACCACCTACACAAAACTACGCCTACACTACCTACACCACCACCACATACACCACCATCATCTACACTACCACCACCAACACAACTTTCACCTACATCCCTAGGCCACCGCTAACACCTAGACCACCAGTAATAACACCATCACCACCACAAATAACATTACTATCACTTACACCACCTACACCACCTACACCACCACAAGCTACAACGTCACCACCCTACCACCATCATCACTACCTACACCATCTACACCACCACCACCAACACCACCTACACCACTACCAATAACTTCACCTCCTACATCACCCTCACCTACACCACCTACACCGGCACCACCACCTGCACCGGCACCACCACCTACACCGGCACCCCCACCTGCACTGGCACCACCACCTGCACCACCATCACCGACACCATAACCTACACTACCTCCACCACCACCACTCACAACACCTACACCACCATCGCTTTACACCACCTACACCATCATGACTTTACACCACCTACGTCACCTAAACCAGCACTACCACCATCATCTACACCACCAGTCACATCACTACCAGCTACACCGCCACCACATTACCATTACGTATAACACCACCACCTCCACCAACACCACCCTCACTACCTACACCTACACTACTACCACCTACACCACCACAACCTAGACCACCACCACTACACAGCCACCACCTAGACCACCACCACCCAAGGTTATACCGAGAAATATTTTGTTTTGGCAATAACATCATAACTATTCGGCCAATTCTAATGGAATTTGAAACCCTTATGTTGTTTTATATTCTCTTTCTAATTATATCATTGCAAAAGTCCTCCCGACGTTATCCTTGGAATTATTTGGCAATAACTTCATAACTATTCGGCCGATAGTAACAAAATTTGAGGGTCGCATGTTGTTTTACATTCTTTTTCGACTGATATAATTGCCAAGGTCCTCCCAAGTTTAGTCCATGAATTATTGAAAGTTTTGAAGGTCGTAAGGTCATAAGTCAGTATAATTGAGAGCACGCGACCTTTGGTCAGCAGACCTTGTTTGACTCAAGAAGCACTTAGAAATTGCAGTTTTTATAGTGTTATGCTAGACATAGCGACCCCGCTAAGGAAGCTGCCGCTTACCCCAGACCCCCTAGCTACTTGCCTCGCGCCTTCGGTGCTCGGACTATCTCTTTATACTTGGAGCAATACAAAATTATACCTAACTTTAAAATTTCTATTTGGGCACCTTGGAGTTGGCCCCACACTTTCAACTTGCTTCCTACGCCCATGACCAAGGGAGCTAAGTTCACAATTCATTGACGAATCTAAGTTCAATTTGTTCTGATTCGATGGCAAGAGGTTCGTTTGTCGCAGATCAGACGAAAGTTTCTGTCAATTTAACAAAAATGAGTGTGAAGTTTGGTGTATGAAGTATTATGGTCTGGGGCGTGATTTTGGTAGATATCACTGGAAAACTTATACAAGAAATTGCTGCAACAGAATGGTTTTTTTCATCTACTAGCCTCCGAAGCCGAACCTGCAATTTCTATGCAGGATAACGCCTCTTTCCATAGGGCCAAGTCGGTGATGACCTCCCTGGAAGACGAGTAAATCCTGTTATTCTGGACCTAAATCGCATTGAAAATATTTGGAAGGCCCTCAAAGGGAGATGTAAAGGGAGATGTAAAGGGAGGAATCCGAAAACAGTTTAACAACTCTCTGAAATTCTTTAAGATGAACGGACCAAGTTTAGTGCGCCAGTTCCACAGTTAGTCAATTCCTTTGGACAAGAGATGTCAAAACATCATTGAAAATAGAATCTTCCACAATAAATATTAATTACTTATAACTTGTACAAATGTTTTCCACTGCTAATGAAATCGTTATATTCCAATAGAGCTTTATTTACGCTCTCGCCCAGATCATTGTAGACACCAATCTTTTTAGTCGCGCGCTACTCTATATTTTACTATGTCGGTCGGTCGGTCGGTCCCCGTTTTGTTTTGTTTTTTGTTTTGGTAATAACATTGTAACTATTCGGCGGATTCTAACGAAATTTGAAACCCTTATGTTTCTAAGGTCCTCCCATGGTTAGTCCGGGCATTATTGAAAGTTTTGAAGGTCATAAATTAGAATAAGTGAGAGCACACAACTTTGGTCAACAGACCTTGTTTAGTAAATTGCTTATCTGCGGATAACTTTAGTTTCATTCATCCATATTTACATAAAGGTTTAGCGAACACTGATTTTAGAAACCTTGGATTTTCTCTGGGAAAAGTTGTGAAAGTTGTTGTGATAGAGATACAGACCTTCTGATCTTTTTGGACCGTACTGTACCGTTCTTAAAGTCCTCAAGAATTTCATACCGTGAGTAAAAGTTCCTCAAACATAAAATCAAAAATTCGTATCCTGAGTAAAAATCCTCAAAACACAGGAGAGAGAGAGAGAGAGAGAGAGAGAGAGAGAGAGAGAGAGTTTTTCTCTTATAAACTAGTAAGAACAAGTTATTATCACGAGAAAGGAATGTATTTGGAGTACCAGCACCCTTCCATACAACAAGCTGGAAATGGATGCGAAATGAAGTGTGTATACAATAAGTATAGCTTCTTAAAGTACAAAAGATTGTCCTTATCTTGAATACGGATCCTTGAAAAAACAAGAAAACGGACGGGTTCCATTAGAACAATGGAAGAACAATCTCGTATCGTGAGTACAGGTTTTCAAAGTACGACACCTTTCTATAGAGGCATTCAACGATCTAGAGATAAGGGAAAATCTAACTAGGGCAAGATTTTTTACAGGTTCTAAAACTACGAGAAGACAAGTTCATACCT